>JASDQU010108701.1:26848-42758 GCA_032191745.1 Picea mariana | reverse complement strand
TGAGAAGGAACTTAGTTTCTCCCTAGTTACTCCCTTTGTTAACATGTCTGCGGGATTCTAGCTAGTATGTATCTTTTACAACTTCAAATGTCCATCTTCCAAGATGGATCGTATGAAATGGTACCTGAGATGTATATGCTTAGTCTTAGAATGAAAGGTTGGGTTCTTTGCAAGATGAATGACACTCTCGTTGTCACAATACAACCTACTATTCTCCTGCTTCTTTCCCAATTCCTCCATAAACCTCTGTAACAAAATCATCTCTTTACTAGCCTTTGTAGCAACAACATACTTTGCTTCCGTTGTTGAAAGTGCAAAAACCTTTTGCATTTTTGAAATCCAACTTACTGTTGTTCCACCTATAGTAAAAACATACCTTGTGGTGCTCCTCTTGCTATGTTTATCATCTTCCATATTTGAATCAAAATATCCCTATAGAACAATATCTGAACCTCCAAAACATAATGCATGAGTAGCAGTACCTCTCAAATACCCGAGAATCCACTTTACTGCCTCCCAATGTTCTTTACCTGGATTGTTCATATACCTGCTCACAACTGTTATAGGAGAATCCCCCTATGGACAAGTGGATTTCCTCTTGGATACTAGACCCCTATGACCAAGACAGAAAAGTGCTAATGTGGACACTGACATTCCTTTTCATGAAGCTAAACTATTCAAAGAAGAAGAAGAAGAAAGAAGGGTAAATACCTTTACCGATGTTTGCCCTTGCTTGATCCAGGCTGATCTCGATCTCCAAGTTCTTCAGAAGGTCATGTAATACAAAGAGAAACAACAACGAAACACACTTCCTACTCTACCATGATTAGCTTCATAATAGATCTATAAAAAGAAACAAGTTCATGAAACATACACAAACTTAAATGAAACAGGCCAAGCATAGATTTATATTAATGAAAATAGAGTGAAATGCTTACAACAATAGATATAGATGCAATAGCTTCACCAAGCTCTCTTTGTCCAAACCCTTTCTCAAATAATCCACACACAGAATGATGATGCGTCAATGATATCTCCCTTATGAGATCATAAGTTTGATGCCTTAGAATGTCTCCCTCTTTCACCATGAGGAGGCCTTCTTATATAGGTTTGGAGAGGCCTAACCACTTAAGAGATTTTTGGGATAGGTTGAGGATCCTTCTCCTTCAGTTGTGGATCTTCTCTAAGATCGAGCCTTGACATCATATTCGAATCCAACCACCTCTAGATATGAAGGGGATTCTTTCCTGATTTCCCTCATCTATCCAAAATTCGCTCAAAAAGGACAACGCTCCCCCAAAAGGGGGTACAGAGCATTGCAACGCTCCACCAAAGGAGGGTACAGAGAGTTGGCACTCCCTGACAGTGTATAGGGGAGTGTTGCCTTCCAAAATTGATTTTTGAGTGGTTTGTTCCATGGCAAAAGACTTGTACTCTTTGTCAAATGACTTCTCCGCTATAAAACTAGTCTTTTGAGGTGTCTTGCAAGTGTTCTTGATAATGTTGTCTGAGACACAACATAGGCAAGATGACAGTATGATATTGGTGACATTTGCGGCCAAAATGCGACACTTGTGACATTGGTAATGATGACAATAGGTCATCATTGTAATGAGTAATTTTGATGTGTAACAAATTTCCCCCCGAAGTGCGAAGTTAGAAGACGAGAACTGATGACTGAAGTACTTTGTAGACTTTTTTAAGCAAGGGTATAGACTCAGAGAACCTGATAGAAGCTGCACAAAACCATCGAACAAATATTAGGACATGTTTCAAACCCAAGGTAGACATACCTATGCTTGAGTGATAAAGACTTTCAAGGTATGGCCACCATAAAATACACTACGGATCCATCATTATATTGACAAAAAGGTATATCCACTGAAGATAATATACTCCTATGACCTGAACTGATCATAGCCATGAAGAATACAGAGTGGATCTACGAGATGAAAAGACATAGCCACGACCAATACAAAGGGGATCTATGTGACAATATATGTGTCAATGTTCAAAGAAACTCCCTCACAACCTGAGCAAAGTAAAAATCAGAGTGATTACTCAACCCATGGTCTTCTTACCAATCCCAATGTAGTACGAATCTAACCATGTGAATATATGTCCTGATGTCGAACATGGTAGAAACCACTTGATTACTGGTCAATGAGGTGAATCGTTAACAAGCGTGAGGGAAATCACCATTGATGTCAATGATTCCCAAGGTACTCTAGTACATTCCAATGAATGTGAATGGATGAGCTGAAGTCGAACATCCATGGAATCATCCGATCAGAGGTCAATGATTAAACCCACTGTCATACATGAGGAGGCCTGCCATTGAGGCATGCAGGTCCCAAGGTACTAACTGGTTTCTAGGTATAATTCCTAGATAATGTGCTGAAGTCGACAGGAATAGACTTGTCACAGGAGGGCCTTGATTTAACCCCCATCAACGACACAAAACTGACATAGATATGTAAATTGGTGGATCAAAAGAACATGGACTGACACGGGTATTGAAATAGGAAATTTGTGATGGTTGACTCTCGAGGCGGATACTTCCCTTGAACACTGAGGCACAACAACAGAAACACGACATGGACCAAAACATGATAATGTAGTGGATACTATGACTTTCATTAGGTGACCCAAAGGAGTAAGAAAACTCAAAGGATTGGTTCAGTGCAGAGGTTCAGCGAATGAAAATGCGTGCAAAGACAAAGTTCCATGTTCAAAGGAAACTGTAAGAGTGACTAGCGATGTTTTAAAAAACTGCTTGGCTTGCTTCCTTCAAATTTTTCCCTCATCCAGATAGACGAGTACCTCTTTTTAATTTAATGATCTCGACGAGGGTAACACATGCTCGATATAACTCACCTTCGATAAGTTCCTCTTCCTTTTTAACGAACTGGATGAAGTAAGGGTTCGGTCCCATATGGTCCCTTCAATGTATGATTGTTTAACGAGTCCAGAGGAGGTAATGTCGGTGGTTTTTCATATTTAGAGAGTTTGAAAATGACTTAAAGACGACTCCAGTGTTGTCCTTTTTCGTAATGTTAGTCTTGCGGGGCCAAAAAAGAGATAAATTATCACTTAAAAGACGCCCTTTCAAACCTTTTAACGAGTGGGAAAGGAAGCAAGATCACTCGACAATATTTTCATGTTTAGAGAGTCTGAAAAGAGCTTAAAGACAATTCCAGGGGGTTCCTTTTTCGTATAACCTTTACGAGTCCAAAAAAGTGATAAAAGTTTAATTGGTTGCATTCTCATGTTTTTGCGAGCATGAGAAATAACAAAGAATAAGCTTGGTAACTTATTCTCATGTAGTTACGAGCACGAGAAAGAACAAAGACTAAGCTCGGTATTGGTTTCATTTTTACACAAGCTTGAAACAAAATTAAACAATTATTGTAAATTCCCAATGTAACGTCCAAAGGTTGGGATACCCATGGATGGTTGGTACTCTTCCCTCATCTTGAAAAAATAATGGCATAACTCCATAATGATAATCAAAGGCTCGAGACATGCCCCCCAAGCTTCAATTCATTCACCAACTTTGAGGTTTGTCACCAATTTATGTACTAGATGGAGAAAAAGGATATAGATGGATGAAATGAAGGTTCAAAAACGAGACCTAACGAAAGACTCAAATCGAAGGGAGAGGTGACTATTTCATTTTTAACGAGCTTGTCACAGGAAAATAACTATGCTCAAGGCTCTGGGTTCAATACCCAATTTCCTGTTTCATTTTTTAACGAGCTTGCTACAAAGAAGAAAACTATGCTCAAGACCTCTATTTCATTTTTTAATGAGCTTTTCACAGAGAAGCAAAACCATGCTTGTAGCTTCTGTTTCATTTTTTAAATAACTTTCCACAGAGAAGTGAAACTATTCTCGTGGTCTTCTTGATCATGACTTCCAATAGGATAATTCTCTAGAGGGAATACATATCAAGGGATTAACGTTAGCCATGGCTTCTAGGAGAGCTTCGCTTGATGGAAGAAAAGAAATCTGGAAGGGATACATGTCGACGGCCTAGATAAGGGTAGAGAGATCAAGCTCCAATAGCCCTATCGAAGAGATCACCATTTCAACTATCAGATCTAAGTTACAAAAGGATGAGCTTACAGTGAGAGGCTCATATTCATCGATAGTTGAAGGCATGGGAGATTGTGGAAAAGTGACAACATCAGGAGGGAAGATAGAGTGTATATCTTCCTGAATTTATTCAAGAGGTGGAAGAAAAGAAAATATATGATGGTTATCATCCCAAGGTAGTTCGTCAATGCTCAGCATTTCCATAATAGATTCATCAGAAGGAAAAATTGGGGAAATGTAGTCAAACGTAGACGACAAGGAATTCAACCAAGATGGCATCGAGTAACTGTTGGGTGCCAATAGATGTTGGTCATCTGGGGAGGGAGAGGTGGATTCGATAGTAGCGCATGATGCCTCGGCTGGACTAAGTGGAATGGTTGACTTGGGTAGTGTTGTAGAACTTCTAACGTAGACATAACACACAATGCTTGAGCCAAATCTTCAACAATGTTGTAGTTTTGGGCGGCACGTGAACTAGGATAAAAATTATATTTATAGATAGTGCTCTTGGGAGGGCATAATATAGAGTCGAATGAAGATTTCTCTATCTGAAGTGATCTGGACGGAGGACTAACGGATGGAGGACTAATAGAGGATGGTGATGGATCCAGTAAAGAACCGTTAGTGACCTTGGCTTTGTCAGGTTTAGCTGGTGTGTCATACGTCATAGAGCGAGTGGTTAAATCAATCCCATTAAACATATAGATATGGGCACTTGTTGAGGCTTCATCATGAGAAGGGTGGCTAGAACTGCCCCTAGGAGAGGGGGTTTGAGAAACCATGGATTGTTGCTGAGGAAAAGGTTGAGTAAGCACAACGGGTTGGGAATTCCCCTTAAAAAGTTTGTCCACTTCATCATGATGTGGACAATCTCGAGTGTAGTGATCGTCACCACAAATAAGACAAGGGAATTTTGGTTTCTGGGATGGTTGCTTTTCCATAGTAGGCATTGGAGTTTGATTTTTGGGTTGTTCGTTATGATTATTCTTTTTTGGTTTATTTTTTGTCTTCTTTTTACCTTCGGATTGTTGTGAAGGGGTAGATTGAACTGCATTCACCTCAGATATTTGAGTTTGGGGGGAGGTAGAGGAGAGTGAGGTCAAACTGGGAGGAGGTGCCGAAGCAGATCGATTTGTAGTTCCAGTTGATTGGGAAGCAGATTGGGTTTTGACGGAGCCGATAACTCCATCCGCATGTGACGTGGATGAAGGTTTAGATGGATCGGTAGTGGCACGAGAAGCATTTGGGATCAACTCATACAAAGTACCAGATTGGGAATAAACCAAATCTAAGTACTGAGGCCAAGCAATGGATTCTTCCTCTGTGACTACATCACCCATGGCGACATCATGAGCAATCGGGGGTAAAAGTGATTTAGTAAACCATTCTGCCAATAATTGGTCAGGAATGATCACTTTGATCAACCTTCACCATCATCTCCATTCATGAATATGATCAGAGATATGCACGGAGTTTGTCTGATGAAGGGAGGTCAAGAGTTTAGTACCCATCTTGTATCAAATGGGTAGTTGAAAGTGCATGAGAAAGGACATGGAAAGGGAGTTGAAATCTTGGAAAGAACCACGTGGAAGTTCAATATACCACTTGGCTGCAGAGCCCGTAAGTGTTCTCTGGAAAAGACGCAAACATATAGAATCGTCCATTAAGGAGTTTGATGAACACCACAAATGGAAGGTCATCACATGATTATTCGAATCTTCTCCAGGTTTACCGTCAAATTTTGGGATATCGGAAGGTATTTTAGTAGGAATCACTGGCCAAAAGGGGTAGTGTAGGATAGGATCATTGGTCAACCGAGACAAGTCTGGGAGATCTAGAGTCGCAAGAAACAGTAGTTGTCGGTTAACCTGAGGGTGATACTGGTGTGTCATAGGGACACCAGCAGGGCTGTAAACTGGGTTAGGTGGACAATTGTATCCAGTAGGTCCTCCTACATATGGTTGTTGCTGACCAGGATAAGCAGGATTCAATGATGGTTGAGAAATATGTGCAAATGGAGGATAACCTGATGGGTTATGAGGATTATAAGCTGGATGATTTATCTTCCCATAAGGAGGATAAACATTTTTTCCGTGAGGAGGATAAGGTTGTTGTTGTCCTTGAGGATGTTTCCCCCCAGGGAATAGTGGATTTCCTGGAAAAGGAGTGTGCCAAGGATTTTGTGTCACATTCTGTCCATACAATGGGTTATGGAATCCAGTCTGAGATTGCCCCCCAGACTGAGATTGTGTCCCATTTGAGTTTGACTCCCAAATGGAGGTTTCCCCCTGAAAGGAGGTTTCCCCCCAAATGGAGGTTTCTCCCTAGCGGGAGGTTGCCCCCCAGCGGGAGGGTGAGAGCCTAGAGGTATATAGAAACTAGAGGTGAACGAGTGACCAGTGCCTCCAACTGGATTGGAGCCACCAAGACCAACTCCTCCAAGTAAAGGTGTAGGTATAGCACTAACAACGACGTTATATCCAGGAGGAACGAAAATTCTAGAAACTCCAGGTGTAACCTGGGTAGTGTTTGCAATGGAAGGATTCAGAGCTCTGTACCTAAGTGGGAGTGACGGATTTGGTCTAAGTGGTGTTCCAATTGGAGCTTGGGATGGTGTCACATTTTCGGTGGGGAATTTATCAACATGCGAGACCATAGTGGAATGGGCCACTTGGAGAGAAATGGTCGATCGAGGACCAAATGACTATGCGTCTGGAACGACGGTGGCACTACTGGATGTAGCATAAAAGTGGTCTAAAGGTACCGTGTATGTAGCAGACGTTTCAGGCAACTCAGATACAACAGGTATATCAACACCTGCCCCTGAGCCAAAAATATCCTGCACCGTATGGGGCAGGGTTCTAAATATGTCAGTATTCCAAAGGGGATTCTCACCGTCAAGGCCTGTGAAAGGTCTGGTTGGTATTCTAGAAGTCTCGACAATAAGTTCTCCAGATGAATTTAGTCAGAGAATACGTCTCTTGTAACCGTGAGGAAGTCAAAAAGACTCTAGGGAATCAAAAACTTGGAAATGTTCTAAAGAGTCAGTTCTTTCCACTTGTGAAGTGGCAGTGTCTTGGACCTCACTCTGTTGAGGAGAGCCCTCCAGTGGATCAGTAGGCAAAGGTTGATAACCCTCGGGATATTTCAGGGGTATCCCTTGCATTCTGCGTGAACGACGTGGAGGGTCAATATTGCCCGAACCAAATACTTTAAGAAAAAAATCTATGGCCAACTAATGAAAAGAAACAACATACACTAATAAAATCTAGGAATCAAAACCAAGAAAACAAAACCTTCTATCGATGACCATACTAGTTGGTGATGAAATCCAACATCGCGTGATCAAGTCAAGAAGGGGCTAGGATATGAGTGGGTGGAACAATTACAATGGCGACCTGCTTAATGGACTTACGCCTTGGTGCAAGCTTCCACACAGTAAATGTGGATTTACCCTCCAAGGAGCCTAAGTGAGTTTGAACACCGTCTATTCCAGGTACAACGAAGACTTCCCTTCACTGTCACCTTGTGTAAAAGACCCTAAATATTATGGCTACTAAGGACACCAACTCGCGGCCAGCCCTTGGGCGGGTACAGTCGACAGTCCAGTCCGAACGTATGGACAAGATAACAAGTCTTAAATCAACTCGAGAGGCTCCCACACATAATCATGGGTATACCTTCAAGTGAACCCCAATATATGATCTGACTACTACAAAAAGTCAAACCACAGAGGGATAATCTTTGTAGCTCTCCTGAACGCAACCTCGTGTGTAACCCCTGTGTGAGAGGGGGATCCCAGAGAGCCTATACGACAATTGGATTTTCTCTCCCTATCGCAAGATGCTAATGTTTGTTTTGAATACTTTGGAGAGTTGTACTCATAGCCTAATCCAAATTGTTAATCCTAGTCTAATGTTGGTGGAAGATTCTAAAAACAAAATGTTCTAGATAAATTTTAATTAGCGTTAATTTTGTAGTTGTTCTTTACTCAAGGGTGTATGAAAATGAAACTGATGGTATTATGACTCAATTCCCAAAAAATGCATAAGAAATGATAAGAAGTCTTTTCTTTCAATGAATGCCTATTAAGGGAAGGAGAAAAATGTTCTTTTCACTGTCAAACACTAAGATGGAGTATCCTCATTCAATTGTTTCTCAATCAAATCCAGTATAATGCTAAAAATTTCATAGAATTTTGTTCTAATATCCAAAAAAAATCATAAAAAATGTATCCTTTTGCTTTATGTGTGAATGATAATCAATCTGATGTAAAGCTTCCTATGTCATTCAGACTTTAATAGCAATGAGATTTAGACAATCAGAAGAAAACTTCACAAAAACAAAAACACACTCTCGTCGTGATTAAACAAGAAAGACAAAGATAACCAAACTTGCAAAAAAGAACAAAAAATCTCGAACAAAAGAGAAATGTTGGAAAACTGACCTCAAAGATCAAATGGGATGGTTCACAGATCTCTGAATTTCCTTACAAAATATTTCACTCAGTCAGATAAATGAGAAGAAAATAGTAAGTAGACTCTAAATCGTCAAAGACAAAGAGTGACTTCAAGGTAAGGAAAAAATATCAAAATTCCAAACAAAAGGTGATCAGTTCTCAGAAAGAAAAGTGTTGAAGGCCAAGACAAAGATGTACTGAGGTTGTAAGGACTCTGAGTAGGTGCAAGCAACAAGAAAATGAACTCAGAGATTAAACTCCTACAAGATTTTTAACAGAAAAGGGGCAGTTCTCTGGTGTCAAGGGAACCAGAGTGTTGCAACGCTCTGTGTAAGCCTATCATGGAGTGACAACTCTCTAGTATCAAGGGAAGGGGAGTGCTAGCCTCTAAAAATTCATAAAAATGCCCAGAAATAAAAAAATTCAAGCAAACTCAAAAATTCAAAATGTATAGGATGCAATAAAGGGCCAACCAACACATCTGAGAATCAGAGACACGGTATGAATAAGGTCAAAAAATGAGAAAAAGACAAAACGAGACCTAGGAAAGGAATAAAAAATCAAAGTCCCTCCCTAGTGGAGTCGCCAATTTCTGTTACAGCAGAATCCCCCCACGAACAAGTGGATTTCCTCTTGGATATTAGACCCCTATGAACAAGACAGAAAAGTGTTAATGTGGACACTGACATTCCTTTTCATGAAGCTAAACTATTCAAAGAAGAAGAAGAAATAAGGGTAAATACCTTTACCGACATTTGTCCTTGCTCGATCCAGACTGATCTTGATCTCCAAGTTCTTCAGAAGGTCCTGTAATACAAAGAGCAACAACAACGAAACATACTTCCTACTCTACCATGATTAGCTTCATAATATATCTATAAAAAGAAACAAGTTCATGAAACATACACAAACTTAAAGGAAACATGCCAAGCATAGATTTATATTAATGAAAATAGAGTGAAATGCTTACAACCATAGATGTAGATGCAACAACTTCACCAAGATCTCTTTGTCCAAATGCTTCCTCAAGCAATACACACACAGAATGATGGTGCTTCAATGATATCTCCCTTATGAGATCATAAGTTTGATGCCTTACAATTTCCCCCTCTTTCACCATGAGGAGGCCTCCTTATATAGGTTTGGAGAGGCCTAACCACTTAAGATATTCTTGGGATAGGTTGAGGATCCTTCTCCTTCAGTTGTGGATCTTCCCTAAGATTGAGACTTGACCTTAGATTCGAATCCAACCACCTCCAGATATGAAGGGGATTCTTTCTTGATTTCCCTCAACTGTCCAAAATTCGCTCAAAAAGGATAGTGCTCCCCCAAAAGGGGGCACAGAGCATTGCAACGCTCCCCCAAATGAGGGTACAGAGCGCTAGTGCTCCCTAACAGTGTATAGGGGAGCACTGCCTTCCAAAATTGATTTTTTAGTGGTTTGTTCCATGACAAAATACTTGTACTCTTTGTCAAATGACTTCTCCTCTTTAAAACCAGTCTTTTGAGGTGTCTTGTAAGTGTTCTTGATAATGTTGTCTGAGACACAACATAGGCAAGATGACAATATGATATTGGCGACATTTGCGGCCAAAATACGACACTTGTGACATTGGTAATGATGACAATAGGTCATCATTGTAATGGGTAATTTTTATGTTAGAGTGTTGCAACGCTCCCCCAAAGGAGGGTACAGAGCGTTGGTGCTCCCTGACAGTGTATAGGGGAGCGTTGCCTTCCAAAATTGATTTTTGAGTGGTTTGTTCCATGGCAAAAGACTTGTACTCTTTGTCAAATAACTTCTCCTCTTTAAAACCAGTATTTTGAGGTGTCTTGTACGTGTTCTTGATAATGTTGTATGAGACACAACATAGGCATGATGACAGTATGATATTGGCGACATTTGCGGCCAAAATATGACACTTGTGACATTGGTAATGACGACAATAGGTCATCATTGTAATGAGTAATTTTGATGTGTAACAACAACTCGCACTGCATGTGCAATATTTGGTCTTGTGCAAACCATTGCATACATCAAGCTACCAACTGTTGATGAATAAGGGACCCTGGACATGTATTCTCTCCTCCTATGTCATGGGACACATTTCCTTAGTTAATTTGAAATGGCTGGCCAAAGGTGTACTAACTGGTTTTACATTCTTCTTTCTAAACCTCTCCAACACCTTCTCTATGTACTCACCATGAGACAATGTCAATTGAAGATTTTTCCTGTCTCTTGTTATTCTCATACCAAGGATTTTCTTTGCAACACCCAAATCCTTCATCGCAAATGAATTAGCTAGGTTCTTATTGAGAACATTTATGTCCTGCATATTAGAAACTGCAACAAGCATGTCATCTACATACAATAGCAAGATAATATAGCTTCCATTTTCTATCCTTTTAAAATAAACATAGTGATCAGAATAACATTTACTATAACCTTGTTCTGTCATAAACCTGTCAAACTTCAAATACCACTCCCTTGGAGCTTGCTTTAGGCCATAAAATCTCTTCTTCAACATGCATACCAAATTCTCCTTCCCTTTGACCTCATACCCCTATGGATGTTGCATATAAATATCTTCCTCCAAATCCTCATGCAAAAAAATTGTTTTTACATATAACTACTCAAGATGCAAATATTCTACTACCACAAGACTTAAAATAATCCTAATTGAAGTCATATTAACAACAGGAGAAAATAATTCATCAAATCTATACCTTTCTATTGTGCAAACCCCTTTACAACAAGTCTAGCCTTGTACCGCTTTTTTCTCCATCTTCTTCCTTCCACTTGTAAAACCATTTATTCTACAATTCTCTTTTTCCTGCAGGAAAGTAAACCAAGTCCCAAGTATGGCTAGTTACCAAGGGATCCATTTCCTCTTTCATGTCTTTCTCCCACTTCTTTTTAGTGTCTACCTGCATTGCCTCTTCATAATATTCTGGTTCACCAGAATCAATCAACAATAAATAATACAATGAAGGAGAGTATCGTTCAAGGGTTCTACTTAACATGGTATATCTTATAACAACAGTTGCAGGAGTTTGAGGTGCATGTTGCTCTTATTGTTGTACATTTTGATTTTCTGGTACCTTTGGAATTTCGTTTTTAGTGATCTCATCAAACACTATGTATTCTGGTTTTTCTTTTTCATGTTTCTTTCCCTACAACTAATCTTTGTGCATGACCTTCTCATTGAATATGACATCTCTACTCCTAATGATTTTGTGCTTGTCATAATCCCATAAGCAATAACCAACATCATTAACATCGTATCCAATAAATGTACACTTCTTGGATTTTGCCTCAAGCTTTGTTCTATTGTCTTTATCAATATGGAAAAATTCTTCACAACTAAAAGTCTTCAAAAATGAATAGTTTACCTTTTTACATGTTCATGCCTCCTATGGAATTCCACTATCCAAAGAGATTGAAGGTTCTCTGTTTATCAAATAAGCAACAATATCTACAACATCTGCCCAAAACTGTAAGGTAAACCCTGCATGCAATCTCATACTCCTTGCACGCTCCATTATTGTGATGTTCATCCTTTCTGACACGCCATTTTCTTGTGATGTTCATGGAACTGTATTCTCTCTATGAATCACATGGTATGAACAATAATCATCAAACTCCTTGTTGCAATATTTACCTCCATTGTCTGATCTAAGACACTTCAACCTTTTTCTTGTATCATTCTCAACCAAAGCTTTCCATTTCTTAAAAGTGTCAAAAACATCATTTTTTTTCGAATGAAATAAACCCAAGTTTTTCTAGTTGCATCATCGATAAAAATAATATAATAATGAGAGCCACCAAGAGATGATACCTGAGTTGGTCCCCATACATCTATATGCACAAGCTCTAACCTTTCACAATGCTCACAGAAATCCAAATCAATTTGTTTAAGATCTGGCAACAAATTCCTTTTGTGAAGTATCTGCATCCCCTTATCACGCATGTGTCCAAGCCTATGATGCCAAAGTATTGTATGCAATCGTGTAGAATCTAAAGATATAGAAGAATTAATATTCCCAGTACATAAATACAATATACCTACCTTCGCTCCTTTTGATATCACTAGTGATCATTTGGTGACCTTGCACGCCTTATCTATAAATATGGATATACATCCTTCACTTGCCAGCTGCCTTGTTGAAATTAGATTTTTCCTTAGATCTGGAACATGTATTACCTCTTTCAACAACCATTGGTTTCCATTCTTTTGCTTTATTTGTACCTTTCCCATTATAAAAATTTTGCATGGTGCATCATTACCCAAATGAACCTATCCAAAGTCACCTTGAATATAATATAGAAAATGTTTCTGATGGGCTGTGGCATGAAATGAAACCCCTGAATCTACTACCCAAGACTCAGAAATATTATCTACAGAAAGAATCAAATCATCTTGTAACACATCACCTGTTACATTTGCTTCTTGATTTTTCTCCTGCTGTCCATTTCTTTGTTTCTTTGGAGCTCTGCAGTCTTTCTTCATATGTCCTTTCTTTCCACAATTCCAGCACTCTATTTTTTCTAGTCTGGATTTGGATCTTTCCTTCCTAGAATTCCTGCGGTTCCATGAGCCCTTTCCTCTATCCTTTTGTCTTCCCTTGTTCTCCATGTTTAACGCATTACCTGATGTCTCACCTATGTTTTTCCGTTGCATTTCCTCTCTAAGGATAACACCAACAACATCATCAAATTTTAGAGTGTTTGAACCAGAGACAGAGTTACTTACAACCATGACCAAGCTATTCCAGCTTTCTGGCAATGAGCACAAGATTAGAAGAGCCCTGGCCTCATCATCAAAGTCTAATTTTACAGAACTTAGTTGATCAATAACCATATTAAATTCATTTAAATGATCTGTAGTAGATCCACCTTTTGACATATTCATATTAAATAATTGCTTCATTAGAAATACCTTATTGGACGCCGATGATTTTTCATACAGTTTATCCAATGCATCCATCAGTTCTCTTGTTGTATTTTTTTTTGAAATATTGAAATCCATCGACACTATGATGCTCAGTTGTATCGTTCATAGTGCCTTTCTGTCGAGAACCTCCCATTCTTCCTCCTTCATGGCCATCGACTTCTTTTCTGTTATGCCCAATGGTAGGAATAGATCCTTTTGATATAAATAATCTTCCATCTACATCTTCCATAAGTTGTAGTTTTTGCTGTTAAATTTCTCGACCCTAAACTTTCCATCTCCCGCCATTGCTCCCACTCAAACTAGGAACCCTCTTTTCCTGTGAGTTACCTTTCGCTCTGATACCAATTGTTAGAAAAATAGGATCACAGAGCAATAAAATAAAACAAATGCAAAAATAAAACATAGAATATACAAAATACAATAGAGACACATATATATGTGGTTCACCCATTGTGGGCTACATCCACCAGAGAAATTCCCAGGTCCTTCCTTTTATTATCCATCAAAATGAAGGGATACAACCTACAACACGCCTGCTGTAACTTCCTATTCTTTCTCTCATAGTCTCCTCTCTCACAATACAATAATCATACACATACACAACCGAAATACAATTTCTTTATAAAAGAGAGTTTTCTTCTAGGTAAAAAACCCCTAACATAACTTCTACTGTCAGATCTGTGACCTTATAATCAATGGTCCAAATTGACTATGAAATTACAATATTTTACAAGGCAATTTTTCCCAATATTTCGCTTCGGGAGCGCTGCCCTCGAATCCCCCGCCAGGGGGGGGGCTACAAAATTTTTCTCCCCCCCCCCCCTTTGGACCCCCTTAGGGACAGTTGTAGGGGGGAAATCCCCCCCACACCCCCCTATTAGGGAGTCAGGTCCAAGCACGGATGAAACAAGCCTCTGAATCAGGAAGATAATAAAGCTCCACAACCAACATTAAAAATGGGTTGGAGTTCCTAAGAAATTTAATACTTTGAACATTGCAAATAATAAAATACATCGTTGGATGAAAACGGACAATGAAAAGAGTTATAGGGGGATATGATTCCACGATAGAGGGGGCTGAAGGGACTAATTGTTTTATTATTATTTTATTCACCATATTGGTTTTAATTGAGAAAAGTGGTTACATGAGCTTTTTGTGGGAAAGGCCATGTGGTTCTTGATTCCATGTAATTATATAAACTTCTCTTGTGGGTTTTTTGAGGGTTCTTCTCCATTTTCAATATATCTTTTGATTCATTCATTTTGGTTCTTGGTGGGAACATGGGAATGAACTCTTGAAGAAAGAAGCCATTGTTTTGTTGGTTGTAGTAATTGTTGGTGTATTCCAGCCATGAAATAGTGTATGTATACATGAGGTGCATTGGAATGTGCTAAACTTGGTTCACAATGGTGAGTCGTGAGAGTCCCAGTATGGAGATTATGGACCAGATGCACTGGAGCCCTGGAAATAAGTGGGCAGCCTGAGGGACTATGTGGCATTGAAGGGGGTTCATTTTCTTTGGGTTGTGGAGGATGGAAAGAAGAGAGTTGATGTACTTTTGATTGTTGTGTGTTGAGAAACCTGTGAGAGCTTGAGCGTTGATTGGTTTGGGAAGTTGAGTGTCGCTCTAGAACCCATCCTTTTGGATTCATAGCCCTGGCTCGAGGGTGACCTGTTGCTGATACTTGGAACAATTGTGTCTTAGGTTAGGTGGCACGTCTTTGGCCTACAACCAATTGGTGATTGGTTTTATCTAATATTAGTGTTCTCTATCATGGTTTCCTTTGATTGCATATTTATTTCCTCTTTGTAATGATTATTATCTCTGAGATATGTATCTTTAATGTGCCTGCTTGTTGGTTATGGATATGCATGGAATGTTTAAGAATTGTTTTTAAGTTTAGCATGAATCTCGATTATTGCATGTACTGTTATTTCATTTATTCCATGCTTATGTATTCATTAATGGTCATCAAAAAGTCGATCTTGGATCAAAATCTTGAAATTTTTTCTTGAGATGAGATCTTGCAGTAGCGCGACCTATCCTGTTGGTGGCTAGGCACATTACAAGGTGGATTTAGAGATTTCTTGGAGTGAATTTTGAAATAGCGTGGCCTAACCTGGTGGTTGGATACATCACAGATTGGTATCAGAGCTGTAGGTTACAACATCGGGCCTTAAAGACCTGCTACATGAATACAACACCATGGGACGACATACGTTGTTGCCTAAGGATCTTTGTTGGAAATGGTTTATGAATCATTCAAGACAGAGGGAGTAGAGAATACCCTTGTACGTTGAGGAGTCTTTGAGTGCAAAGATAATTGTGCATTTGTTAATTTTCAAAGAGTTTTGTGTGAAATAGATTCAGGGCTGCACAATATTAAGGGAAGTAGAG
>JASDQU010108701.1:13208-26748 GCA_032191745.1 Picea mariana | reverse complement strand
ACTAGTAGCACCATTTTTTTATTCAAATGTTGATTTTTAAGGTTTTCGTTAGCAATGATTACAGGTTTTTAAGGTTGTGGTTGCAAAAGGTCGCAACTTTAACCCAGGGAAAAAAAGGTGATACTTGAAGCACTACTTTTGAAAAGAGGGTAAAAACAATGACTAAATACAACCTCTAAAAGACAAGAACTGTGGAGGGTTCTCATCAAGTTCGTAACCATGTTTTGAGATACTTTCATTTTTCGATATATTTGCAAGTCTTATTTCTTCATCACTTGGGGATGTTGTTMTTGTACTAGTCGTAGTATTTTATTCATTATCTTGATTCTTAACCTCTTATTCAATATACAAACATAAAAATSAAGTGTATTTATGAGTATATCAACATTTAGTAACAATATAATATCCATGAATGAAGTCATTTATATGTTTTTAATGATTGGTCAAGATATACCACTGATTGATATGCAAAAATTTGATTGCAAATATTGATAACTTACCATAACAATGATTGATTTTAAAAATACCATTGTTTCCAAGCCTCACCTCATGCTAGTTTCCATGAATTATTCTATTGGCTTCACTCCATACTTTATTTTCTACAAGACTTATACATCATAACAAAGTTTAGATATAATTAAAAAATGTGTTGCATTGATTATCAAATAAACGATAAAAAAAATAACACAGCTACTTCCAAGCTCCTTTAGTACCCTCTATTACTACACCATATACTAACAACCCATATTTAGTGCAATGCTAATAACAAAAAATTAGAACAAATATAAAACAAAAATTAGAACAAATATAAAACAAAATTTGGTAAGGAAATGTACATATTTTTCACAAATTTTGAGATCAATTCATTGTTTCCTTCTCTTGTCTTATGTTTGGAATGAAATTACTTTTTACATCTTTCCTGCAACAAAAAAACAATTCAAAATTAGTATTACATGCAAAAAATAGATGATTACACAATCTAAAAATCAACAATTGCATACTTTTGTTGCATGTTATTGTTGAATTAACTTTTAACATAATTACCTACTTGATGAGATCCCTCTAGAGTTCTCCTTTTTTAGGGGTCACATTTAGTGGTTTTTTTATCCCCATTTCAAAAAGTGGTGCTCTAGAATCACTATTTTTTTCGAGGTAGATTTTAGATATTTTGAATTTTCTTAGTTATAAAGTATCAACATTTTTTTTCAAATGTTATTTGTTCAATTTTTTCATTTTTGTTCAAAATGTATGTTTTTTTTCAATGATGTTTTTCTTAAGCATAGGGGGGATTCCGCAGTGCCCCTTTATGCTTAATATGTTTTTCTTAAGCATAGAGGGGCTTTCGCAATGCTCATCTCTGCTTAAGATGTTTTTCTTGTTTTTTCAATTAATTTTCATTGTTTAATTGAAAATTAAAATTAAAATTAGTTGTTTAATATATATTTTTTAACTAGAACAATTAAATTTTGTATAAAAAAGGGATGCAGTGTCACCAATAAACATAATAATACAAAAAGGAGGACTACTCAAAATCCAATTGTTAAAAAAAGTACCCAAAATTAAAAGAGCTTACTACTATAAATATTGTTCTTTCCTTCACAAAGGAATACCAAAAAGACCAACTGGTATAAACCCTATAAAATGTTCCTAAAACCAAAGAGACTTTGAAAAACATAATAAAACTTGAGATTAAGAAAAGGCATGACCATTGTGTGCTTCATTCTAGTTCTTTGATGGTATCTTTGCTTGTTATGTCCACTCCATGTCCATATTCCCATGATCTTGTTGAACTGATTCTTCATGTTTACCTTCATATGGAATTGAAATAATTTACATCCTTTAGAAAGAAACTCTTGATTGGGAGATTTTAGCCAATATTGTTACCATTTGAAGTAGAAATCTACATTCTGCCTCTAGATTCTTTATTTGGATTTGTTTTTGAGTTATCATTTATAGAATTTATAAATACCCATTATTATGAGCTTCCTCATAAGAGAGCATTCTAGTTGTTGCATTGAATATGAATTCTTGATCATGAGACAAAAGACTCGCATGCCTCCTCAATACATGGCAAATGCCTATAATTTCACATATAGGGCAATGTCCAGGGTGGTTATGGCTATCCATTCTCCCAAATTCTTATTTTGCAATTGTGAATTGAAGAAATTCAAAAGCACTAAAAACTACCATGAACTGTCCAACATTTTTCACCTATGAATCCTTGCAAGCACAGATGGATGATTTTGAATCCTTGCAAACATAGATGGATTCTTATGGATACTTGGAAACACAAATGAATACTTTTTATTCCTTGAAAACATAGATGGATACTTGTAAATTCTCTAGAATTTGTAGTTGGTCCACCTTTATAACCTTACAAACACGAATGTAAACCTTCTTGAAATCATTGAACCCATCCCACGATTATTGAAGAGAAAGATACTCTACATGATTCAAGCCATGGTTCAAACCAGAGAAGGGGATGTCCAGTCTCACGTCTAGAATTATCCCACTTGTATCCATCACCGAAAAGCCAAATGACATATGAAATTGGTCCACTTTCAAGTCCGGGGTGTGTGAGCATACCAAGGGATTGTTATACTTGTATTTGACACCATAAATTTTGCAAGGATGTTATTGTATGTTATGAGGCTAAAATTACATAATTGAGTAAAATTATCGTAATTATTTCACAAGGAAATAATTATTTTTCACAATTTCATAATTACGAAATAAGAATTATTTCATAATTAAGAAAAGGAACTCATAATTGAAAAGAAATTTCATAGTGACTTGGAAAAATATCATAATTGAACATGGAACTTGAACAAAAAAACTCATAATAGATAAAAATCTCATAATAGGTTGGAAAAATCTCATAATTGAGCATGGAAATTGTGCATGACTTGTAATTGCTTAGATCACATGCCATCAAGCCTATCCATGACTTGTATCCAATTATATAAATTTATATGCAGAATCTAAAGAAAATAACTATATTTATAATCTCCTCTCGAAAAATTATCCTAATTAAAAAAAAAATCATCTAAATCGGTGTCAAGAAAGTGAAATTGTCGTTAATTTAAAATCAGTTATTTTGTTGTTTTTTCGTGAAAATAGCGTGGACTATTTGGTTGATATATTTTGACAAAGAACTTAGATTTCCACCAAAACAACTCCATTATATAAGGGATTTCCTAATATTTCTTCCGACATACTGCATCATATGTTTCTGATAAATTCAAAATGTTTTACAACCCCTATAAATTTTCGCTCCCAAACTCTAGATATAATTACATCTTTTTTTACTTGAAAATAGTGGCCTTGTCAAAATTGAAACGCATTTCATGTTTTGGATTTGATTGTCCATGATAGGGTGTTGACCTTAGTTCTATCAGGAGGGGTGGAGGCATTCCCTCCGTGTATCCTCTGAAACCTAGAGTCATGGGAGGACGGTGTTAGCTCATGCTCCCCTAGACGTGTGATGATGACTGTCAATTGCCTGTTGGGGAATCTTGGTCAAGAGAGTTGACACTTCCACTTACGAGTTCTATCTAGAGTTAGGTCAATATAGTTGACACTCCAAGATAGTCCAGCAGAGAAAGGATAGGGATGGAAGATGGAAGTAGGTTAGGGAGGAAGGATGACTAGAAGTAGTTGAGAGTGTGTGGAGTTTTAATCTTATAGTAGAATTGTTTGATTTACTCTTGTTCAAATATATATATATATATATATATATATATATATATATATATTCTTCACTGAACTACAATTATCTAAGTGAATATTTCTTGTGTTAAATTATTATAATTGAGGGATTATGTGAATATTTTAAATGGTTTATTATTCTTTATGAAATGAATGGAATTGTTGATTTCATTGGATGCATACAAGAATTGCATTAGGTTTGATAATTATTGTCATTAGTACATGAGGGAGTCTTGTATGTGCTAGCTACGCATGCATGCCTTGCATAGGTACACTAGTATGTATAAGTGTTTTAAATTGATGATGTTACTTATTTGATATGGATGTATGAATCATGTTTTATTTCCCTTGTATTGTAAATTACGATAACTTCGGGACAATTTCTTGAAGGGTGAATGTATGTAACATCCCAATTTCATTAATTAATGACCAAAATTTATTTAGGGTAAATTAGATTAATTATTGAAATAATTAGATTTGAATCTTTTTATTATTTTATTATTTAAAGGTAGGTGTAGGAATTAATGAGGGGATAAGGAAGATGAGAATTAAATGGAGGGAGGATTCAAGAGAGGGGATAAGGAAGGAGGTTGGGGAATTTTGAGAGGGGGGTTGAGAGAGGAGGATTGGAGAAGGAGAATTGGAGAGAAATTGGAGAGAGATTTGGGCTAGTGGACTGGTTGTTGGGATTTTGGGCTCGGGGGCCAGGGAATCTAATTTCCTGGAGTTAGGGAGATGGAGAGGCTCTATTCCTAGTTGTCTGGTAGGAAACATTTTCAGGCAGGCACTTTCAGACAAGCAGTTTCAGCATGCCAACCTTCTTCTTCAAGAGGTAATTCTGCAATTATTATTTTTGTATTAAATTCAAGTAATTCAAGTTATAGAATTTATAGATATACTATGTGATGCTTAAATTTTGTTGTTAAATCTTGCAACCAGAAAGAAAGAAGTCCCCTATCATGATTGAAACAGAAATATAGATTTATTGTAGTTTTTACAGCCTTTCTGGTTGTTACATGTTGGAAGAAGAGTACCTTCTTACTATAGTTTGTTCCTGCTGAAGATCGAATGGAGACAACAGAAAGTACTCTTCTTGTGTTGGATTTGAAGGGAATATTGTGCAAGTACTCAACTTATTCACATGAACCTCTATGCTTAGACCGCCCATGGAGGTTTTCTATTTCACAAAAGAAGAATTATTTAGATAGTAGCAGTAGACAAAACTAGTTATGGTTAGAAAGGCTTTGTTAGAGGTAACTCATTGGGAAACGATATGAATTTGTGAGAAGCTTGAAACAAAGGCAGAGTATGATAATGCTAAACCTAATCTCGTCTGTGTTTTAAAGGTTCACATTATTCTAACTAAATTTCACTTGCATGTGTGAGGTGGCTGAAATCTGATGAACCTCAATCACTCCGTCTTTGAAATCTGATGCTAGCATGGCCCGCACTGAGCAGGATAAAGATGTATAGATTTAGTTTTCATTACAACCAAACACTTGGATTTGAACTTCTGACCTCCTAGAAGGAGACACATGTTTTTAACCATTAGACTCGCTCAAGCTATACTTGATGGAAGACTCTTTAATACCATCTCCATCTGCATTAATGAAAGCCATAGATCATTGTTAAACTCAAATTGTATGGATAATGACAATGTACATTAATAATAAAAATATATCATAAAAGTTAAATTAGGGTTTTACATTTGTATATTTATATTATGATTGGGTCCAAAGGGCTCCATTGTATATATATACTTTGTCTCTGTGTGTGATCTCTATATAGAGAGAGAAAAATTCATACAATAGATGTGATTTAGGGTTTTGGATAATTGATATCTTTGTGGTAGACTATAGAATTAAAGACATGAGAGTGGGAATTTATAGACTTTGTGCACTAGAGGACCACCTGAGTTACGTGCAAAGCGTTACAATTGTACTAAGTTGAGTCAATTGGTTGTGGCTTCTTTAATTTGAAGAAACTATAATGAAAAGCATGCATAGTTGCAGATATTATTCAGTACATGTTGGAACTAAAGTATTATGGAGATTAAAGTTGAGGGAATTATTGATAATAGACATAATATTTGTGTTCATGAATAGAAATTTGAGAGTAAATATTATTTCTTTAAAAAACTATTTACTGCAACATTTTTAATCATTCACACATTAATTTAACATAACAATGCTTGTGAATCATGAATATTCACTTATATAGTCAACATATAATCATATAACATATTAATTTATATACTCAACATATAATTATAATCATATTAATTTATTATTATAGTATTATCTAGAAGATCATATTAATTCAGTATATCTTATTCGCTCAGCAGATTGGGAAAGTTGCAGGGTACACATTATGGTTTAAAGTAGTCACATAGTTGCAATGATTTATAGTCTATATTATTATAATCATATTATTTTATAATACAATTATATTAATTTATATAGTCCATGTATAATTCTAATCAAATTAATATAGAGTATAGCAACTTATTATTAGTATTACATATTCACATTAATTTATATAGTGAAAATTGCAGGGTTGGCTTTATGATTTAAAGTAGTTATGTGGTTGCAATGATTTCAACAATGATATAACAAATAGTTGCAATAACTTGTATTGATTTAAGTGATGATACAATGAAAAATGATGTAAATTAGTCACATAGTTTCAATGATTTCAACAATGATATAACTAATAGTTGCATTGATTTCAGCAATGATATAAATAAATATGAAATGATATATTTATTTTAAAGATAATAGAATGAAAAATTATTCATTTATTTAAAGTAATCAAGTACTTGCATTGGTTTCATTGATGACTTAATGAAAAACAATGACATATAGTCAATATAATTATAATCATACTAATTTATAGTCAATAAATATAATTATATTCATATTAATTTATTATTATAGTATTATCTGGAAGTATCAAATTGATATATTTTTGTATTAACTGAGGGTCCTGTTGGCAGCGAATTCGCATTTTCATACTTTCCTTATAAGCTGCCTACACCAGTGTTTTGCAAACCTTGAGTTCGTCGCAATATTTCCATTAAAACGACACTATTGTTTTATATATGTTTGCACACTTACCTTGGTTCTCGTTTTCACGACTACAAGCGTGAAAACGTTGGTTTTCGAAGTCATATTAAAAATGTCATTAGATTGATATGATCGCTCTTGTTTATATGCTCATCTTGTTTTCTAATTTATTTATCGGTACACAATTGACAAGATTCTAAGATCATTATTCTTTTGGCATTCTTATTTGTTAGTGAGACTTCGTTTACAAGACTGTGGTGATATTCTTTTGATCAAGTTTATGATGCATTGGTGATTTGGATTTATATGTTCTTTGATCAGTTCACTTGGCACTTTGATTTCACAAAAAGACATTTGTGTTGTGGCAAGACCTTTGGTATAAATCATTTTATACAACACATAGTTCACATGGTCAGACCCATGATATGATGTTGTTTTATTGCTTTGGTCTTGAAACTAAAACCATGGCTCGCACAAACGTTTATCCACTTACCTTAGTTTTCATTGGTTGATTGAATGGCATAAATCTTTAATACATATGCATTCTGATTTGAATAGTTGTAAGCGTCGGCGGTTGTACCATGGTAATGACTGTTTTGCATGGGTAGAAATAGCTCCACCACCTTCGCACGTTCTGCCATTAATGTTTTCCCCTATCCTGGTTCACCTTTGCTAGTGTTCGAGTGAACCTATGAGCTATCTACCCCTGCGTTTACTATGTTCAAACGCTAACCCCTGCACCCTGCTCACCATGTGCTCCTCTCAATGGCACCGGTGGTCCGTATTGAGCCGAATGGTAGTCAAGCTTTGTTACTCTTTGATAACGCCTGTAAGGATTTGGAGAACAATGGTTGGTTGGTGTTTATATAGAGGTTCGATGGTTTCAATCTCTTTGTTGCACAGCAATTCGCCCTTACCTTTGATGGGTGTAGGGCTAAAGTAGGTGACATTCAGCTTGAACTCAATGAAGAATTCATTAGCTCTGCTATAGGACTAGCAGCCATGGGCCAACGATGGTTTAAAAACTCTAAAGTTGATGAAGTGTCGTGGCCTTTGCTATTCGTATCACGAAAGGTTACATCCTGTGACAAAGGTATGCCTATTTCCACCCTTAAACCCAGGTGGCACAATCTTTTGATAATGGTTAAACAATTCGTGACCTGCGAAGGTCGGTATGGATTGGTTTTTCTTTATCACCTTCAACTGTTAATGAATTTCATGGGCTATCCATTGAACATGCCATTTTACTTCTTGCATAGTCTGTATAAGATGTCAAAGAGGTTTAAACGAGAGAAGGCCGATAGTAGCTTGTTCCACCATGGCCTAATTAGACTCATCGTCGTTCACCATTTAAACCTTCACGGTGACAATTGGCAAGCCTTTCTGTCTCGAAATGGCTTTGTTGATTAACAGTTTGTCCAAATCGATAAGGCTGTGGTTAGTGAGACTAGGGTCGGTCCACCCGTTCCATTCCATATCCTCCTACCCCCGGCCAAGCCCTCGGTTTGTCCTGACCTCGACCTACCCGACATCCTAATAGACAATATTGTGGCTGTCAAGAAGCCTGTGAGTAAGAAGGTCAAGGGTAATCCTACTGTCGACAGCAAGGGTAAGAGAAACGCTCGATTGATATCGAGAATTGCTCGGAATAAACCTAAGCCAAGCGTTGAGCAAAACCCCATAATGCTAAGCGAGGACTCGGACTCAGATATCGAGCGTTTCTTAGCTGAAGAGTATCCCTACTCCCATGGCTTATGTTCCAAGCAACCCTACGACTATGTATCTAATTTTCCCCCGTGCCTGAAGAACTATCCTAACTACCCAGGAATCAAGTTGCAAAATGAAACCCTTGGTGGCTTACGCAAACCCTCGACTGTTATGTCGAAGCCCGAGCAATCATCATGCATCCAATGCAATGTGTGGATAGAGCGTTATTTCACTGATGTCCCCTTACTGCAATCAAAGATCAAATCATTGGAAGACCAAGTCACAGTGCTATCAAAAGAAAGGGACAAGCTTCAGGCTAATGACAAGAAGCAGAAAACCACTGGCTCGATTGTTTTCAAGAATGTCGAATCGGCTACAGCCTTCGTCAATTCCAAACTATCATAATCGAAGTTGTTTCTTATGGTCCAGGTATGAATTTCGATATGAGTTTTTCTTTGTGAGTTTGTTCGAATTAATGTAACGAATTTGGTTATGCGATTTGGTCGTGCCCAGTTTAGCAATTGATTGGTTTTCATTGGGTTTGATTCGTTTTGAATAATTTCTGTTGGTTTGAATCAACCAAATCAATGGGGTTTTCTTTCACTTAGATTTTGTTTGCATCCGACCTGTACGGGAGATTTTTATGCTAAAATTAGAACACGGTTATGTTTTGATTTAATGCGATTTTGTTGTGATTGGATGTCATCGACTCTGAGTTAGTTCTTATGATTTGATTTTGAAATGATTTTGTAGGATTAAATTGGTACGATCTTTTATGAGTGTAATGTATCATTATTAGGGATTGGTTTAATAAATACAATATAGTCTATCAAGTTAAAAAATGACTCCGCTTTGTACTGAATCCACATTCTCGTTTGGATTCGGATTACATTCGTCCTGTGCAAAAAAAATCTATTCGCCAAAATCATGGAACTGTGTTGATTTTTTGTGTCAAATCCGAACTGTTTCGATTCATTTTTGTTTTGATATGATTGTTGCGTGTCTTGAGTTAGCATGATTTCTTATATGAGTTGGATTGGTATCGAAAATGGATTTGATGCTGCTTCGTTGGTTTTGATTTTCAAAAAACGATTTTGTCTACCTCCAATTGGCAATAACAAACATTTGACAACTCCCACATACCCTATTATCAACCAATAAATTCAATTACGATATCAATTTGTATACAAGTGTTGATTTAATTAGCATGATCGTTTGTATTTGTTTAATATAGTCCTATTCATTTGGAAAACGATCCTGTTGATTTCGTTTGGATTCGAAAATGATCTTGTTGATAATTGAATCAACATAAACTATTGGTGTTGATTTCAATTGGTCCATGAAAACAATTTCATTGCTGTTGAGTTGTCCAATACGATTTTGTTTACCCAAAATTGTGATAACAGATTGAACAAAGTATGTTTGTCTCTGTAATCATTCGATTGATCATAATCTACTCTCGAATTAGCATAACAGTTTTTTATTTGGATAATTCGTTTGGTTTCTTATTAGCAATCAAATATTGGTTTGATAGTTTGAAATTAATTCTTTAAGTTTGAATTGGTTTTAAAAATGATTATGTGTTTGATTTAGACCAGCTACAGAATCGCAAGATTCTGTAGCTAGTCTTTAAAATTAGATTTTTATCCATTTTTTAAATAAAATATTCTCTAATCTTGTCTATTTTTGTCCTCTTTCAGGTACATTCGAATTTACAATGATCTATTGGGAATAATGTGGCAGTTTGGGAGATATCTTGGATTTGGTTTTGTCTTAGGTTGTTAGCTTGAGTCATAAACTTGGGATATTTTCCCTGATTTGTGTAAACTATTTTGATAATTCCCACAGGAATGTTTTAACCTGTGGGAAGTCTTTAAATACTTATTATTTTTTGTAATAATGATCATCCTCACTTGTGGGAGAACCAGACTATGGATTTATAATACAAACTGAGATGAAAGTTGATGTTTTGTAACAGCTTTCGCTTTCAACATATCAAACTTTTGTTTCAAGTTTTATTCGTATCAGTTTGCAGTTGATTATAGACTACTTTAGCTATCGTAATCTATTGCAGGTTGATGTGACTTGATTAATGTGATATCCATATCTGATCTCTTTCATTATTTAAAAAACACAGCAATTACTCTAGTTCAGTTTAATGAATACAGGTTTATCTTATCATTAATTGAATTATTATGTACAAGTTTTTGCATAAGGGTTTATCTGAATGTGAAGATTTGTAAATTATAAGACTGCTATAAATATTTTATGTCTTGTTTGTCATGTTATCTATATTTGAAGAGCACAGCTGCTTCTAGTTTACGAGAAGCTCGTGGAGAATTTGGTGCGGGTTTCCTCCCTCCGATCAGCTAAGACAATCATTGTATACAGGACAAACCTAGAGCATTTCTTCAGGTCAGTGTATTATTTGTTATTAGATAGTTAGTTTGTTAGTATAATTTAAGTAGTTTAGATAGATATATTAGTGTAGATTCATAGTTAGAGTTATTATTTTAGTTGCTTAGCTTAGATAGTTTTTTGTTTTAGTTTCTTTCTCATAAAATTATAAAATCAAAAAAACAATAGTCTTCCTGTCTTAGGACAGATTACAAATGAGTTTTTCAGGTTTTCATTCAAATCTGTAATTCGTAAATATTGTACATTTGCAATTAAAGTTGACTCTGTTAGTAATTGAACATTTGATTTTATAGAATTATAGTTGTGTAGTATTAGATAGTAAATTGTTTATATTAATAGTTTAGATTTGTTTATTAGTTTGTTTTAATTGTTGTTTTTATTTAGATTAGTTAGTTTAGAGTAGTTTTCTTTTGTTTTCTTATGACTTAGATCGGCTAACGGAGCCGCTAAACCCGTCAGGGTGGGTTATCCCAAACGGATTGGGTTATTTAGACAACCCCGGACCGGATCCACTCTCCCAGTTGACGGATGGTTAATTTCGCTCGTCAACAAATGGCGCTAGAAGGAGGGCCTGTAATTAATTAATGGCACGAGGTGGACGTAAGACTCCTCCACCACCTAATCGCTCACCTATAGTGACAAGAAGTCATTCGAATGATAACATTCCCCTTCAAACAGAAACCACATCAAACGACGATCCACGGATCACAGTTGAGCCAGTAACCCCAAATCCTATAGGTGGTGACATACAAGAGATTGTCCACCAATCTTTCATAAGAACACATAGTGCCTTAGCCCGTTTGAGGAAACCAAACCGTCTGTTGGACCATCCTTTAGATTTCTCTGATATCAGAGAACAACTAGGAGGCACTAACCTCACTGTGAACCCTACAGATCCAATCCTCACTCCTGCTACAGAAGGATCTGGAGTACCTCCCTCACCACCTCCATCATCTCCTTCCTCCTCTAGAGAAGATTCTTCTGAAGAAGGCAATTTCCCTTCTTAGCCTTCCACACTGACTACACCAATGGAAAACTAGAACAACCCTGCTAGACCTTGGCTCGACCAGGATGTGGTAGCCGTACCCAGAGATCAGCATCCCTTACCCAAACATCCGGAGAAGTGGCTTCCCAAGTTTGACCCTAACTCAAAACAGATCGTTGAAGATCACATTAAAAAGTTTATTTTAGCCATAAGACTCCGCAATGTCGAGCATGAAGACGTAGTCTATAGGTTGTTCCCCTATACTTTCGAGGGCAATTCATCTACATGGTACTTTGCCCAACAACCTCATACCATCGTGTCTTGGGAAAAGTTTGAGTCATGCTTTTTGGAAAATTTTGGAGACGGTAAGCCTCTGGAAGTCTTAGTCATGGACCTTTCTAGCTTAAGAATGAACCCAAAAGAGAAAGTTAAAGACTTTTATCAAATATTCTTAACACTTAAAAACCGAATCCCTACGGATTCCATGCCTGCCGAGAATCTTATAATAGCATACTATACTAAAGCCTTGCATCAAAGTATAGCTATTTGGGTTAAATGATCTAAGAAAGCCACGTTGTTAGAAGCCTTTGAGGAGGCCAGCCAGATTGAAAAAGACATACTTAGTCTTAAAGACGCTACTAGCAATGAAACAGAAACTAGTTCATCTTCCAAAAAGAAGATCGAAATCCTCCCTCGACCTGAT
Organism: Picea mariana; assembly: GCA_032191745.1. Lineage (NCBI taxonomy): Eukaryota > Viridiplantae > Streptophyta > Pinopsida > Pinales > Pinaceae > Picea > Picea mariana. The sequence goes on along the minus strand of JASDQU010108701.1, from coordinate 14,162 downwards.
CAAAGTAAAATGCAACCTGAAACCTCTGATTTAGAAAACTTAACTAAAGTCGTTCAAAAACTGTCGAATCAAGTTATAGATTTAAAAAAGATGACCGAAGAAGCTTCCTCAAGAAAAGGGCCTTACAAGCCCCCGTTCAGGAAGCCTTTTCCAACCAATCGACCTAATCCAACCACTGAGGGGCTTAATCTAGAAAGTCTGCAATACACCCTTCAAACAATTCTAGAAGCCCAGGATAACTTGATGCCTCCTGAGATTCCTAAGGAGGTCGTTGAACAAGAGACAGTTCAAGAAGAAGAGTCTTCTCCAAACATTTTTGGACACTTCTTGGATAGCATCTTTCAATATAACTTCGAGACAATCCATCCCTATAATATCAGGAGTAACACGACAAACAAACCTTCTATCGAAAACACTACGACTTCCCCTCCAAAGCATTCTAAACCAGTTGAGACTAAACAGAGTCATGTAAACCCCAACTTAGATTATGATTTAGTTGAAGATCTTAAAAAGTTAAGGGCTAACATTTCTGTTTATGAGTTATTGAAGTTTCCATTCCTGCTACAAAAAATGTTACAAAATATCTCAGAGAATGGCAAAAATGTTAATTCAAGTGGTAGCAAGGTTGTTCAGAACAAAGTTCCTCAAAAGACTTCCACTAAAAACAATCCTGATCCTCAAGATAAAGGGAGCCTTCCTGTAAATAATGTAAATAATGTAGATAAAGTAGTTTTAGAAACTGCGAGTAAAAAGCCACAAGCTACCACCCTTAGTACTCGCAAAAACGTACCTCCATTTTTGTTAACTTTCGAAATCTTTAATAGAAACATGCACAATTGTATGGTAGACTCAGGAGCGTCATCCAATGTGATGCCATGGTCTGTATGCCAGAAGATAAACATTGAGGTTGAACCCTCCACCTTAAAAATCATACAACTTGATCGGACTAATGTT
>JASDQU010108700.1:359478-370951 GCA_032191745.1 Picea mariana | reverse complement strand
TGAATTGATCATCTCCCCATGTGTACTAGTCCAAATGGTACCTTTCTGTCGGGCATGGTCTTGCACATCCAAGGCCACACCCTCCATGGGCTCATCAGTCACAGGGATCATAGCAATGTCAATCACATATCATCATTAATATTATTAAAATTATGCATAAAATCCCTAATACATCAGTTAACATCTCAAAGACATTACACAAGCCCACAATACAAGTCTGGGGAAAAGGACAAGGCGTCCTATTGGGCTAGTGTCTACAGGAAAAGGAAATTTCCCGGAAAGACCTCATCCAAGCCATGTAAGTGGGTGATGTGGTCAGGGGATGTCCAAGCATGTGGGTGTAGTGAGGGCCAAGGATGCAAAAGTGTTAGCTGTGTGTGCCTTTGTAGAAGGCGATCCATACCTGTCATGGATGCATTCTTTCCAAACCCATTCTTGCCTTTATTCTTTTTTATTCCTTTATTATTTTTATCTTTTTTGTTCAAGAGCTAATAACTGACCAGAGCTGACAACGTTACCCACAAGTACTTTCACACAAATGGGAAGGATGGCTCGTGATGACACCCCCTTTCCCTTGTCCATGCAACCAAGAGTCACTACCCTGGCGTGGTAACCAGCTGGTGGCAATGTCATACTGCTAGGTACCCATGGACCTAATANCCTTTTCTTTCTTTCTCGAGGATCCCTGAGTGAAGCACCTCGAGGTTTTATTCTTAGGATTTTATCTTTTACCAGCTTGCTTTTATCTTCTGGGCCTTTAGCCCCTTCTTCCCATGAGGTAAGGTGCAGTACTGAAAATAGGTCAACCCAATGTTCGGACAAGGGGAATGGGATAAGTGAGCAGGAAGTAAGATGAAAAACTAGTGCTATGATGGGATCAGATGATGGATTTTCGGAAACCCCCCCAGTGGCAAACCAAAACCTACATACATAGGCTTTCGAGGGCACCTTGTCAACCCCCCCAAACATGGTCAAGTGGGAAAACATAATATCCAAGCATTCGTTAGAAATAAAAGGAATCAGATGCATATACTTAAAGGTTTTAATGATGAAAAGTGACGCATACCATCATACCTGGACCAATTACCTCATGCAGCAAAAACCTCTTCTAATATAGGACCAAGCCGATGGTGATGGATGTTGTTGCTGTTGACAAGACAAAGATGATGGAAAAAGAAAAGGTGGGCCCTCCAGGGCCATGTTCAGGTCAATCCTGCTCTCGGTACTCCATGTCTAAGACCTGTGGGCCTCGAGACATGATCTCCTAGTTATCCCTAAAATGTGGGGATAACATATGGTTCCAACTCGGGGACATGTGCTCACCGTAGAAAGCATGAGAACCTCTTCATCTCTGGCATAACCTGCAGACCTGCTCAATCTCGATAGAAGTATTAGTAACAAAATTGGGGTGGTAATGCCACCCCAGCATACATATAGATATATATTAAAATAAAGTAATCAATAAGTAATAATGTGAAAGAAAACTTCTTACCTGTGCTTACCTATTGGCTGGAATGTTGGGTGTAATCAAACTACCAGTGAAGCCAATCTAGAAACGTCCCACGATACCTGCCTTTGTGCTTCATCATAAACCAAAATAGTGATAAATCAAGAAAAAAAATGTCATGAGTTACAATATATATCATATAATTGGAAATCACAAAGTCTAACTCATGGAGGTAGTTGGGATGGATAAACTTGTGCCAATTCAGGCCCTCAAGAGAGTGCTCAATCCATCTGAGAAATGGATTGTGAAAAGTCAAAGGTTCAAAATACCAACTTCTGGAATCTAAATGGTGACTACCTTGGACATCTTCACAACTTGAGGCCTAAGAAGGGATTAGAAAAAACTGAAAGGATGACTGACCATTCCTAAACGGGAAGCTGGAAAAATGCGGTAATAAGCTTCTTCTTAAGGTACTCAACTTTCCCCTAAAATCTAGAATGAGGTTTTTTATTACACGAGACTTGGGAAAAGGGACATGTTTCCAAACCATACCTTCAGTGACAAAGCAAGGTAAAGTGATCAAAGGGGGGTGGAAAATCTTATCGCAAGTATCCTGCTTCAGGGAAGTAACTTCCTCATTTTTATCAATATATGAGCATAACGATGGTTGATAATTTTCTTCATAAAATAAATCCAAGTGCTCAAAAGAAAAATCATCAAAGTCCTTAAGGTATGATAAAAAATTATTAGGAGAGCATAGAATCAAGTCATCCTTGGGTGTCTGAATAATCATGTCATGTTTTTGTTGCCAAACACTAAACTTCTTATTGACTTCATGTAAATGAAACTTTTGAAAATGACCCTCAATGTCGTAAATGGGATCCCCATCGTATCCAATCACATTCCATTTACGTTTCCCTACATGTATGAACTCATTAATATTATCAACAAGGCCATCATTTTCATCTTAACATGAAGGGTTTAGAACTTCTTCACTTTCCACATCATAAGATAGAGAATCATTACAAAATTGGAAAGGGAAGTAACTCACCTTTCTTACTTCTTCCTGTGTAGGAGCTTCAAGTATTCAGATATCTTCATCATATAGAAGACTTTCCTCTACATCTTCTAGTTTGTCCGAAGGCTCCATTTCTTCTTTATTGTTTGAGTCATAGAACAAGGTATCATAAAAAAATTCGAAAGGAAAATAACTTACCTCATTCTCTTCATTTTTTGCAAGAGGAATAGGATCTTGGAGAGCTTTGTCAGATGGAGAAGCGGTTACTGGTTCTTCATCCTCATAATTCACCTCTCTAGTTATATTTTCACTGCATCTTATTGAATTTTGGGAGAGATATTTCCCCTCTTCAAGGGGTTGGAAAAGTTCTTCATAAATCTTGTATTTTATATCAGAGGATTCTTGGTATTGATCATGATATGCTTTTCTGAGATCTTCTACAATCTCAGTGGTGAATCCTTTGTCATTTAAGGCTAACATGAGATTTTGAAGGACACCTTCATACGTTTGGAAATGTGGCTTGGTAAAGTCTATAAATCAACTGATGAGGTGTATGAAAGATGATATACCCCTGTCTTTGCAACAACCCTTAAACTAATATTGTAAGTAGGAGGGTAGAGTGAGTAAGAACAATTTAATAAGATCATCCTCTCCTCCCAACTTTATCTCACTCAAATACTCCAAAATATTTACGATGTGAGGAGTTGGGAGGCCCAAAAAATGTTGGAGAGTTGTTTAGACATTTTGTATCAAAGTAATTTGGGTATCCTTGAAAACTTCTGAAATCAATACTCAGATACATTTTCTCCCAGTGTGCCATGATCCCATAACTTGGAAATATCACAGATTTGAGGGTAAGGTGGCACCCTGGAAAATATCAGTGGAGTCGCCAGATAAATTGCCTGAAACTATCAAAGGATAAGAGGAAAAACCCTAAGTGGAGTCATTAGGTAAGCTTGTAACAATAAGAATCTGTGAGGCAAGGCTTACCGAAAAGTTTCGTCTCGAGGAGAATTGACTCAGTGTTCCCCGACAGTGGCGCCAAAATGTTATCGCACAGTTTGTAGCTAGGAGAAAAGGCTCTAAGATAGAATGTCAAACTGGCGTAACAAGAACCTATCCCACCCAATGTCACCACGATGGGAATGTTCTTTCTCTTTAGGGAGGTGAGGCCCAGGGGAGACGTCCCCGATGACTTGTGGTTTTGAGGAGGCGGAAGTGTAAAAGAGACAAGGACAATTTTTCCCCCTCACAAGTCACCACCAAACAGATAATCCCGGATAAACAACCAATAATAAAGTAAATCCCCAATGAAGAAAACCTACCTGAAACAAAGCAACAACAAACTGATATATGCAAGCTATATTTCAATGGGCTAGCACTTCATAAGACTATCTGATAATTATACATAAGCAATTGGCAATAAATGTTGACGAAGTCAATGTTTATCAATAGCAATGAAAAGATATAACACTTCAACAATAAATATTGGAACAATGTGGCATTCAATGTAACCAATCAACACTTTATTCAATTAATGCCTAAACCACCTTTCACTTGCTCTTAAAACAAGATGTTGTTGCACCAAAGATGAAATAACCAATGATGACGTCAACAACTAGGGTTAGTGTAGTTAGGGTTTGAAATTCAAAGAGTTTTGAGAGTGTTGTAATCAAGTTTCACTTCAATGTTGGAGGACTTTAGATCAATGCCTTTAGGGTTTAATGGAGTCAAAAGTTAAGGACGCAAGAGTTGAAGGACGATGGATAAGGACTAGAGGGAAGAGTTCTGAAGTGCTTCTATGTCAGGGCCTCAGAATCAAAAACCTAGGGGAGAGAGGCTCACTCCGATGTTGCTAAAGCAAGGCCTCGTGCTCTCTCCTCCTTCCTTAGGTTGACTTGGCAAAACGGCTAGCTCAAATGAAGCACAAAATCAAGACAAGAAGGCTTAATGAGGGAGAGTGTTGCTACAAAAAGGCTCTTTCATCAAACCCTAAAAGAAAAATGGCCCTAAGTGTATATAACCTAGGCCTGGGACATCTTCTTCCTCTTGAATTCTAAATGGTATGCCTAGCAAAGGAGAGGAAGAAAAAGGAGTGTAGCTATGACTAGGATCTCTTTTTCTTCTTCAATGGCTAAAAGTTTCTCTATCAGGGGACATGAGACAAGGATCTACTTGTGTGCTTGTCACCTAGGGTTTTGATTCAACAAATTATAAATACATGCAAGAAAATAAGACTACAAACATTCATTTAAGAAGTTTTGCTGAAAAATACTTACAATTCATCAAGAAATAAGCATGCAAACCCTAGTTGTAACACCTGCCTTCAAGAGAAACACCATAAAATGCCAAGAAAGTCTTCCTTAAACAAGTGTGCCTCACTAAATCAGCCAAATACCCAATATAGGGCACAAATTTCAGACCTCCTTATGGAGTGAATGAGTCATGATGAAAAAATGAGAGTCGAAATCCCTCATTTATACAAAACCTTAACCTAATTTTACATTTTAGATCAGGTAAAAGGCCGACAAGGCCAAAATATCAAATCATATTGTTTTTACATTAAATTTTCAAACTTAAACCTTAATAAATAAAAAGGTAAGATGCCACCCCTTTCTAGGGTGACGTTAGCCCCTATTAGGGCAAGTGCAGCCTCCTGAAGCAAGACGTTAGACCCTTTTGGGCTCCTCCAAGATGCCACATGTGCCAACTGCCCTGTCCATCTACCAACATTCCCATGATGATGTCATAAGCCTCCTGGTGATGTCTTAGTCCATCTAGAGCCAATGTCCCACTGAAAATGAGTCAATCCCCCTAGGTCCAGCTATGTCGGGGTGCCTCTGGTGGAACGCCCTCTTCTTCTCCTGTGCAAAGCCTTTGATCCACCTATGTCATGTATCTACCCCCTAATGGGGTCTCAATATCCATCTGGTGGGAGCTTCAACCCCATGAAGGTCCGAACTGATCATCTCCCCATGTGTATTAGTCCAAATGGTACCTGTCCATCGGGCATGGTCCTGCACATCAAAGGCAACGCCCTCTATGGGATCATCAGTCACAGGGATCATAGCAATGTCAATCACATCTCATCAGTAATATTATTAAACATATGCATAAAATCCCTAATACATCAATTAATAGCTCAAAGACATTACACAAGCCCCCAATATAAGTCTGGGGAAAAGGACAAGGCGTCCTATTGGGCTAGTGTCCACAGGAAAAGGAAAGTTTCCGGAAAGACCTCATCCAAGCCATGTCAGTGGGTGATGTGGTCAGGTGATGTCCAAGCATGTGGGTGTAGTGAGGGCCAATGATGTAAAAGTCTTACCTGTGGGTGCCTTTGTAGAAGGCGAGCTATACATGTGATGGATGCATTCTTTCCAAACCCATTCTTTCCTTTATTCTTTTTTATTCCTTTATTCTTTTTATCTTTTTTGTTTAAGAGCTAATCAAAGGACACTGCCTTGGCATGGTGACCAGAGCTGACAGTGTTACCCACAAGCACTTTCACAAAAATGAGAAGGATGGCTCGTGATGACACCCCCTATCCTCTAACTAGGTCTTGTTTTATTATTTTTCCATGTCCCTCTTGTTTCTTTCTCAGAAGCCTTTTATTGATTTATCGAGGATCCCTGGGTGAAGCATCTCGAGGTTTTACTCTTAGGATTTTATCTTTTACCAGCTTGTTTTTACCTTCTAGGACTTTAGCCCCTTCTTCCCATGAGGTAAGGTCCAGTCCTAAAAATAGGTCAACCCAATGTTTGGACAAGGGGAATGGGATAAGTGAGCAGGAAGTAAGATGAAAAAGTGGTTCTATGATGGGAGCAGACAGTGGCTTTTCGTAAATCCCCCCAGTGGCAAATGAAAACCTACAAAAACAGGCTTGCTACGACACCCTGTTAACCCCCCCAAACATGGTCAAGTGGGAAAACGTAATATCCAAGCAATCATTAGAAATAAAAGGAATCATATGCATATACTTAAAGGTTTTAATGATAAAAAAGTGACACATACCATCATACCTGGACCAATTACCTCATGGAGCAAGAACCTCTTCTGATATAGGACCAAGCCGATGGTGATGGATGTTGTTGCTGCTGATAAGACAAATATGATGGAAATAGAAAAGGTGGGCCCTCCAGGGCCATGCTCAGGTTAATCCTTCTCTTGGTACTCCATGTCTAGGACCTGTGGGCCTCGAGACATGATCTCCTAGTTATCCCTAAAATGTGGGGATAACATATGGCTCCATCTCGGGGACATGTTCTCACCGTAGAGCACATGAGAACCTCACCATCTCTAGCATAACTTGCAGACTTGCTCAATCTCGATAGAAGTATCAGTAACAAAATTGGGGTGGTAATGCCACCCCAACATACATATAGATATATGTTAAAATAAAGTAATCAATAAGTAAGAATGTGAAAGAAAACTTCTTACATGTACTTACCTGTTGGCTGGAATGTTGGGTGTAATCAAACAACCAGTGAAGCCAATCCAGCAACGTCCCACGATACCTTCCTTTGTGCTTCATCATAAACAAAAATAGTGATAAATCAAGCACAAAAATTTCATGAGTTAGAATATATATCATATAATTGGAAATCACAAAATCTAACTCATGGAGGTGGGTGGGAGGGATAAACTTGTGCCTAGTCAGGCCCTCAGGAGAGTGCTCAATCCATCTCAGAAATGGATTGTGAAAAGTCAAAGGTTCAAAAGACCAACTCGAGGAATCTGAATGCTGGCTACCTTGGACGTCTTCACAACTTGAGGCCTGAGAAAGGATTAGCAAAAACTGAAAGGATGACTGACCATTCCCAAAGGGGAAGCTGGAAAAATGTGGTAATAAGCTTATTCTTGAGGTACTCAACTTTCCCCTAAAATCCAGAATGAGGTTTTGTCTTACAGGAGACTTGGGAAAAGGGACATGTTTCCAAACCATACCTTCAGTGACAAAGCAAGGTAAAGTGATCAAAGGGGGGTGGAAAATCTTATCACAAGTATCTTGCTTCAGGGAAGTAACTTCCTCATTTTTATGAATATCTACGCATAAAGATGGTTGATAATTTTCTTCATAAAATAAATCCACAGGCTTAGAAGAACAATCATCAAAGTCCTCAAGGTATGACCGAAAATTATTAGGAGAGCATAGAATCAAGTCATCCTTGGGTGTCTGAATAATCATGTCATGTTTTTGTTTCCAAACACTAAACTTCTTATTGACTTCAGGTAAATGCAACTTTTGAAAATGACCCTCAATGTCGTAAATGGGATCCCCATCATATCCAATCACATCCCATTTACATTTCCCGACATGTATGAACTCATTAATATTATCAACAAGGCCATCATTTTCATCATAACATGAAGGGTTTAAAACTTCTTCACTTTCCACATAATAAGATAGAGAATCATTAAAAATTTGGAAAGGGAAGTAACTCACCTTGCTTACTTCTTCCTGTGCAGGAGCTTCAAGTATTCAGATATCTTCATCATATGGAAGACTTGCCTCTACATCTTCTAGTTTGTCTGAAGGCTCCATTTCTTCCTTACTATTTGAGTCATAGAACAAGGTATCATCGAAAATTTCAAAAGAAAAATAGCATACCTCATTCTCTTCATTTTTTGCATGAGGAATAGGATCTTGGAGAGCTTCGTCAGATGGAGGAGAAGCTATTGGTGATTCATCCTCATAATTCACCTCTCTAGTTATATTTTCACTGCATCTTATTGAATTATGGGAGAGATCTTGCTCCTCTTCAAGGGGTTGGCAAAGTTCTTCATAAATCTCATCTTTTATATGATAGTATTCTTGGTATTGATCATGATATGCTTTTCTAAGATCTTCTACAATCTCAGTGGTGAATCCTTTTTCATCTAAGGCTAACATGAGATTTGGAAGGACATATTCATACGTTTAGAAATGTGGCTTGGTAAAGTCTATAAACCTACTGATGAGGTGTATGAAAGATGATATACCCCTGTCTTTGCAACAACCCTTAAACCAATCTTGTAAGTAGGAGGGCAGAGTGAATAAGAAATTTTTTATAAGAGCATCCTCTCCTCCCAACTTTATCTCGCTCAAATACTCCAAAAAATTTAGAATGTGAGGAGTTGGGAGGCCCAAAAATGTTGGAGAGTTGTTTAGCCATTTCGTATCAAAGTAATTTGGGTAACCTTGAAAACTTCTGAAATCAATACTCGAATACATTTTCTCCCAATGTGCCATGATTCCATAACTTGGAAATATCACAGATTTGAGGGTAAGGTGGCACCCTGGAAAATATCAGTTGAGTCACCAGATAATTTGCGTGAAACTATCAAAGGATAAGGGAAAACACCCTAAGTGGAGTCACCAGGTAAGCTTGTAATAGTAAGACTCTGTGAGGAAAGGCTTACTGAAAAGTGTCGTCTTGAGGAGAATTGACTCAGTGTTCCCCGGCAGCGGCACTAAAATGTTATCACACAGTTTGTAGCTAGGAGAAAAGGCTCTAAGATAGAAGGCCAAACTGGTGTAACAGGAACCTATCCTACCCAATGTCACCACGATGGGGAGGTTCTTTCTCTTTAGGGAGGTGAGGCCCAGGGGAGACGTCCCGAGTGACCTGTGGTTTTGAGGAGGCATAAGGGTAAAAGATACAAGGACAAGTTTTCCCCCTCATAAGTCACCACCAAACAAATAATCTCGGCTAAACAACCAATAATAAAGTAAATCCCCAATGAAGAACACCTTCCTGGAACAAAGCAACAACAAACTGATATATGCAAGCTATATTTCAATGGGTTAGCACTTCATAAGACTATATGATAAATATACATAAGAAATTGGCAATAAATGTTGAGGAAGTCAATGTTTATCAATAGCAATGAAAAGATATAACACTTCACCAATAAATATTGGAACAATGTGGCATTCAATATAACCAATCAACACTTTATTCAATTAATGCCTAAACCACCATTCAATTGCTCGTAAAACAAGACGTTGTTGCACCAAAGATGAAATAACCAATTATGATGTCAACAACTAGGGTTAGTGAGTTAATTAAGTTTTAGGGTTAATGTAGTTAGGGTTTGAAATTCAAAGAGTTTTGAGAGTGTTGTAATCAAGTTTCACTTCAACTTTGGAGGACCTTAAATCAGTGCCTTTAGGGTTTAATGGAGTCAAAAGTTAAGGACGCAAGAGTTGAAGGAGGATGGCTAAGGACAAGAGGGAAGAGTTATGAAGTGTTGTTATGGCAGGGCCTCAGAATAAAAAACCTAGGGGAGAGAGGCTCACTCCGGTGTTACTAAAGCAAGGCCTCATGCTCTCTCCTCCTTCCTTAGGTTGACTTGGAAAAACAGCTAGCTCAAATGAAGCACAAAATCAAGACAAGAAGGCTTAATGAGGGAGAGTGTTGCTACAAAAAGGCTCTTTCATCAAACCCTAAAAGAAAAATGGCCCTGTCACAATGCAGCCTCCTGTAGCAAGATGTTAGCCCCTTTTGGGCTCCTCCAAGATGCCACATGTGCCAACTCCCCCGTCCATCTGCCAACATGCTCATGATGATGTCATAAGAATACTGGTGACGTCCTAGGCCATCTAGAGCCAACGTCCCACTAAAAATGGGTCAATCCCCCTAGGTCCAGCTGTGTCGGGGTGCCTCTGGTGGAACATCCTCTTGTTCTCCGGTGCAAATCCTCTGATCAATGTCTGCCCTGTCTCTGCCCCCTGATGGGGTCTCAACATCCATCTGGTGGTCTCTTCAGCGCCATGGAGGTTCGAACTGATCATCTCCCCAATTGTATCGGTCCAAATGGTACTTGTCTGTCGGGCATGGTCCTGCACATCAAAGGCCACGCCCTCCATGGGCTCATCAGTAACAGGGATATAGAAATGTCAATCACATGTCATCATTAATATTATTAAACATATGCATAAAATCCCTAATACATCAGTTAACAACTCAAAGACATTACATAAGCCCGCAATATAAGTCCGGGGAAAAGGAAAAGGTGTCTTATTGAGCTAGTGTCCACATGAAAAGGAAAGTTCATGAAAAGACCTCATCCAAGCCATGTAAGTGGGTGATGTGGTCAAGGGATGTGCAAGCATGTGGGTGTAGTGTGGGCCAAGGATGCAAAATTGTTACCTATGGGTGCCTTTGTATAAGGCGAGTTGTACCTGTCATGGGTGCATTCTTTCCAAGCCCATTCTTTCCTTTATTCTTTCTTATTCCTTTATTCCTTTTATCTTTTTTGTTCAAGAGCTAATCAGGGGACACTGCCTTGGCATGGTGACCAGAGCTGACAACATTACCCACAATTACTTTCATAAAAATGAGAAGGATGGCTCGTGATGAGATCCCCTTTCCCTTGGTCATTCCACCAAGAGTCACTGCCCTGGCGTGGTAACCAGCTGGTGGAAATGTCATACTTCTAGGTACCCATGGACCTAATAGGCTGGCTCGTGATGAGACCCCCTATCCTCTGACTAGGTATTGTTTTATTATTTTTCTGAGTCCCTCTTGTTTCTTGCTGATAAGCCTTTTATTTCTTTCTCAGGGATTTATTCTTAGGCTTTTATCTTTTACCAGCTTGCTTTTAGCTTCTGATCCTTTAGCCCCTTCTTCCCACGAGGTAAGGTGCAATCCTAAAAATAGGTCAACCCAATGTTCGAACAAGGGGAATGGGATAAGTGAGTAGGAAGTAAGATGAAAAAGTGTTGCTATGATGGGAGCGGACAATGGATTTTCGGAAATCCCCCCAGTGGAAAACAAAAACCTACAGACACAAGCTTGCTAGGGCTCCCTGTCAACCCCCCCAAACATGATCAAGTGGGCAAACGTAAGATCCAAGAAGTCGTTAGAAATAAAAGGAATCATATGCATATACTTAAAGGTTTTAAAGATCAAAAGTGACACATACCATGATACCTGGACCAATTACCTCATGGAGCAAGAACCTCTTTTGATATAGGACCAAGCCGATGGTGATGGATGCTGCTACCACTGACAAGACAAAGA
>JASDQU010108700.1:327895-353740 GCA_032191745.1 Picea mariana | reverse complement strand
CCAGACATGCTTACCTGGCATCAAGCCATCTGAGATTCCTTCTTTGCCAAAGCACTGCTGAACAACTCTTCTTAAAAATCTCTTTTATAAAGGCCAACACGCCCTACTCAATGGAACACACAGCTTTGGGTAAGTTAACTAAACCTTCCAGCCATGCATGTACAAGGGTTCGTCCAAATACCTAGATTCTTCTAGCCTATAAAAGAAGGGTTAGGGGTCCCATTTGGAGGAGGAGAATCATACTAAAGAAACTATACCCATTTTCACATTCCCTTTGTTCCAACCCTTTATCCATCCTTGTGAAAGAAGAGATACAGAGCAAAGAAGTTGGAGAACAATTGAAGAGGATCCCAGGACTAGGTTCACGAAGCAGTGGCCAGCGTCGACATTGTAAGTTGATTTATTAAAGTTGGTAATAAAGAAGTATTTTTTCTATCCCGCCATATGAGGTGTTCATAGTTTATTTCATACATGTTTGAATCTCTAACCCATTAATATTTAGATCAAATGCATGTAGAGTTTGTTGTGTATCTTGCGTGAATGCAGATCAACCGTAGAGGAGAGCTGTAGTCAAGGAGAAATCAAGTGTGAAGAAGGATCGGTATCAAACGTCTGAAATAAGGTACGCTCACTTAACTACGTATTTGCTTAATAATAATGGGGATTAGGTCTAGGACGACAGTAGAAAATAGGATTCTTTAGGTCTTTTCTGCATGCATAATTTAACCCTAGATGTTAGTCCGTAGAGGGATTTCCCACTCACAACATTGGCAAAACGGCTAGCTCAAATGAAGCACAAAATCAAGACAAGAAGTCTTAATGAGGGAGAGTGTTGCTACAACAAGTCTCTTTCATCAAACCCTAAAAGAAAAATGGCTCTTTCATAGTGCTTGATCCAATGGTCACTGTTGCTCCTCCTCCTGAGATTTCTCTTTCTTCGCTGACTTAGAAAATTTCATATGTTTCGAAGGTCATAACCTTCGATTTACTTCCTGCGAACCCTGATGTATGGACCTCAACTTCCGCTTTCCCTCCCAATCTTATGAACTTGAAACAAGTTCGCCTCTTGGACCTCATTTGCGCTTATGAAAAGTGCTTGTCTCTTCTGAGCTTGGTCCCTAGGGAATTTTGAATTCCCATGTACTCCTTGCGTTAATCTGCTCGCATCAGATTGAAGGTCCACAACCTTCCTTGATCTAACGGTTTAGATCACATCGTGACTTCGGGTTTTAGAAGTTTAATCGTGCCAACGTGCGATTCTCCTGATGTGTGAACTCCGATCTCACCAATTTGGCAGTCAAGTAGGGTCCCGATAGATCCTTGGATCTACGATCTAGGTCACATCGCTACTTCAGGTTTTAGAGGATCCGTCCCCTTCACGATAATTACCAACATTCGTCGAACTTGTGAAGACTGAAGGAGTTGATTCGTTAACGCCTATGCCCCTTCTTCAAATCTAACAGTCGGGACAGACGTTAGATTCTCCCAAATGGGTCTCGTCCATTCATTTTCCAAATGAAAGGATAGTCCCTTTTAATACTTGAATCTCGCTATTCTTCCTGAGCTTTGTTGGCTCTGAAAGGCTTTAGAGTTTTGCACTCTTTCTCTTGAACGTAATGCTTGGAAGAATTCTTTCACGCAAGCCTTATGTTCATTACTCAACTCTAGAACTTAAGATAGTCTCGGTCTCTGCCCACCTTGTAGAGACTCGGTGCATACATGAACTACCTCTCCCGAGCTTAATAGACTTCATCCCCGCAGTGATTGCGGGGTTCAACCTCCACAATCAGGGAAGTACTCGCTCGACTCTAAGACGGTGATGAAATTCCCTGGGGAAAGTGATTTCGAGGAATTAAACTAGAGAATAAGGTAAATTCAAGAAGATGTAAAAGTTCTCAAGGAACGAACACATACTCTTAACCTAATCATTTAATACATAAACCATTTATAGACATATAAATACAATAATGCATCCATTACTTCCAATTCAAAGAACAAGGAATTAAAAAACTTATCAGAACCATAAGGCGTGATGCGACTACTGAGAGGGGTGCTCATTTCCACCCGACCATAGACTCAGTCACTCCCAATGGATTTATCACTAGCCACCCTCGAGCTTAGGCCACGATGCTTTGATATTCAATCTCTTACTTCCAACTCAATGGAAGTTAGGGATGAAGGTTACTCTCCTTCTCCTCAATACAGGAATAGATAAGGATGAAGGTTACTCTCCTTCTCCTAGCTCAGTCTCTATTCTTCATGATCAAAACTCACTTTCTACTTTCAATTCTTCCTCGGACCCGAGAGCTTCGACTCTCGTCTCTGCACTCTTCGCAGGTCCCCTCTGCCCACACCACGCTTCCCTTCTTGCCTTCCTCAAAAATATTGTGTGTGGCTCGAATTCCCAGTCCATGGTCAGGTACGGAAGCCTTACAGATGGGAAGTCTGCCCCATCCCCTCATTAACTATTGAGGACGTCTTCCCACCTACCAGCTTGACTATAATTCATTCCTGGTCAGAGGGTAGTTATGATCTTGAGCAATTAAATCCAGCATGGTACCGGTTTGATGGAGGTTAACGCAACCATTCCGGGTCCCCTCCACCACCATTTCATTAACAATCGTGGTCTCTCTCTTAGCACACCCCCCTCACAAAATTCATGCCACACGTATCCATTTTCTATTAAAATAATAGAATTTACATTCATTGACTTTTTATTCAAAGGTCCATCAAAACGAACATTCACACCTTTGAGTTTTCCATAGGTCCTAGCCAATATAGTTATATTTACAGACTGTGGGAAACAGGGTGTTATAGCTAACAATGTTGATTGTCATACAACATCCAACCCTTCAAGGATGAGGTATTATGTGATGTTTCCCTACTGGATGTCTGTGATGTTCTTTTGGGCTATCCATATATGTGGAAGCGCCATTCTATTTATGAGTCTCGGCCCTGTAGTGTCATTGTTACTCTGGGGGATCATCTCTATAAGATACTAGAGGTAGTTCCGACTATTTTCCCACCAAAGAAGTGACTCAAGGTAATCTCTCATACTGCAAAATTCAGCCTCTTCACAATCTGTTCAAAAGGTGAACATAAGGACACTACAACCACCGCAACCTTGGCCCAAGACCTTTATTTCCAACAGAAGCAGATTGCAGAAGAGAAAGAAGATATTGTTTCTTCACCTACAATGGTACCTACGCACTTCCCATTCAATCCAAGATACAACATGTTGGTTGAAAAAATTCAACCCCTCCAGCAACAGGTTTATGACAGCCTTCAACAAGCTAAGCAGCGCAACTTCTCTAGCAAGGAAAGCAACTCACCAAGGTTCAGATTCAAAAAACGCTTTCCCCTCTCCCCTAGGAATTCAACGCAATGGAGACCATTACTTTTTAAGGAGAGATGATTGATCTAGGTGGATATCGATTTCCACCCACCTATTCCAACTGGCTCAAAACAGTTTGTTGGCAATTTATTATTTTTAGCAGTTTTTTCGAGTCCTAAACTTTCGGGGCCATTTTGAAGGCCTAAATGGTGTTTTTTCATGATCGTGCACCTCAATTTAAGATAATGGTTCTAATTAATCCCACAAAATTAATCTCCTCTTCAATACCTTTCCAACGAGCTATCATGGGCCCCAAACAGAGATTGTATGCCAAAGTTATGCCCCCGAGAAGTTGATACACGAAACTACCCAAAACGGGGTCCACAAAATTGTTGGCTTTTCATCTTCCAGGATTAGGGTTTTGGATTTTCTTTATGTTAAAAATGTCTTTGGAACCTCATTGTAACAATAATCTTCTTTCAAATGACCATATCCGTCACATCTCTTCTCAGAGATAAACTGCCACCATTTTAGCGAGTCTTTCACTCTGTATTTGTACATTTTTGTACATTTCGCTCATTAATAGAAATTGGGTATTATTGTATCTTTGTGTTTATGGTTAGATCTATGATAAATATATGTTATATTAATTTATATCTGATATATATCTTTCCATTTATTTATTATATCTCCGCTCTCATTTCATGCCAAAAATAATATGGATCAACCAAGTCTTGGATAAATCATTAGGGAATAAAGGAAGAAGTTTTTTGCGGAATAATGATGATATTAATAATATTATTAAAAATAAATTTAAGGAGAAAATTTGGTGCAATAAATAATTAGAGGACAAAAGAAAATTAAGATACTATAAAGAGGTGGTTGGCCATAATCTTGAATATCAAAAGTTTCTCTCTATTTTGACTAGCATCAAGAATAGAATCAATATTATGTTGCATGCGCACAACAACCTCCCAATTTTCTTGTCTTAGTGTTTCTCCAAGACAATAAATCGAGCCCCCCTCCAATTATTCCTACAAGGACCCTCACACACTCTCTCTTGTGTAAATGACAAATCCCGAGTTTTCCTCACACTTCCCCACCTTATCATTTGCAGTTCCTTCTCTTATCGGTTCTACCCATCGATTTAAACTTCAACGAGCTCCCTCTTCCCACGTCGCTACATTGTGTACTAGCAAGCACATCCTTCTTTCACTGTCGCATTGGCGCGCCATTGATTCCTTTTTCGATACATAGGCCACCATCCCTCGAACTTGACTAATGCATCAGTGTGCTTCCACTAAACCTCATTGCACACGTTATTATCATCGACGAAGTGTATGTAATCAACTCTGACACATTAGTAGTTTCAACATGATTATCTTCACTGCACGCATGCCTTTCACTGACTGACTTCCTTCCACTCATATCGATGCATCGCATATCATCGATGTGCCCTCCCTTTTGCTTCGTTACATTGCTTATAGCTTAGGTTCACCTCGTCTTCCCCGACACGCCACCCGTTGACAAGTCTCTCTCTTCTATCGCGAATGTGTCAGTAGAAGGATGCCACCCATCTTCGTCATCGAGCACATTGATGACGATCTTCTCTCTCTTGCCAATGCTGATCAAGGCAGTGTATCCCACTTTCGTTTTGAGGCCTATCTCATCCCCCTCCCAACTTGAAGCCCTTCTTGTTACGCACATCAGTCAATATCCTTACATTCTCAATGACTAAACTCTTTACGCCTAATTAGAACGACATTCACTGATCATCTACTGTGTCTGAACCACTTCATATTGCAGTCATAATTAAGTTTGTTGTGTCCCCAGTGGCTTTCTTCGCGCACATGGTACTAGCTTGCTTGCTTTGCATTTATTTATGTTTTGACTAAATCTTTGTTGTGAAAGTATCGCCTAGCATAATATCGGTTAACAACAACACCTATTAGTCTTGCGCTAGGTCTAAAACACACTTCGGGAGAATGTTGGTCCTCTCAAATCCAAGACAATACTAAGCGCATTGGACATCAAATGGTTGTTTTGGTGGATTTATAATTTTGTTCTACTGATGCATCACTACAGTGTCAAAGGATGTCAAAATGAGTGCCTATACATTATATATGAAAAGGAACTCGCAGAATCAATTTTGAGTGAATCAACAACAAATGAGGGACCCAAAATTTCATTAAAAAATACCTTTGAGCACGATTTTTTGGTGTCCGTCAAAGTGAATTTTTCTTCTCGTAAACAGGCCAATCAGATGACTCTCACTATTGCGATCCCAACACAACTCATGGAATCAAAATCTGACACCCGTAAGTGCCGGAACGAATGTCCTAAGGTTTCTCGTCCAAAATGGTCTCATCGGTCATTCCTCGGATTGAATGCTTGAATAGCACAGTTAGTTAGTTCACCAGGAGCGCCTCTCCACTACTTCGAAACGCAAAATACAGTACCTCAATCTGACTTCATGTGAACAAGTTATGAAGGCTTAAAATTTTCCTCCAACAACGTTAGCACGGGTCTACATTATTGGTTTCTCACCTTCGTAAAGTTATTTTGGGTAAATATTAGTTTTACATTATGTAATCTCAAAGTTTAAAATATATTGAATTTAAATAATTTTTTGATTTTATTTAAAATTCAAAATATTAATATTTGCAAAGGAAGTATGCAAAAGAGAGAAATACCATCGACAAAAAATTAATCAACAATAATGTTAGCATAGAGTTCTTAGTAGCCCATCAGAGGAGATGAAAGAAACATTGTCAAATCCATCAGAACACTTGTAAGAAACCTCTCCGAAGTCAATAAGAGGCAATGATTGGAAATACTCTGATTCACTCGAAGACTTAATGGGAAGTGTGTTGATTCATCCAAGAACTTAATTGGAACTATGTCGAATTTCATTGGCGAAATTGACGGGAAATACTCCGAATAAGGTCAGAAAACTTGAGAAGAAATGCTCTGAATCGATCAGAGGTCTTACAAGGAACGTCTCTAAAATCCCGCAAAGATATTGTGAAGTACTTCGTCGATTTTGCAAAGAATTTAGTCGATGACCATGAGGTGTCGATTATGCTAGCGAGGAAAATTTTTCTCGTTCTTGTATTATTTCAACGAAGAATGAACATTCAATTTTTTTCTTTTGGCCAATCATTTTGAACAAAAAACCACGCATTGGACTGCAAGATTTCGTTGCCTTCGCTTACATGAGCTCCACCTATAATTTAGGGCCTATTTGCATTAGGTGACTTTGTATCACAAAATCACCCTATGGAAGGAACAAAGTGCTTTAAATTGATGGCACACTGGAACTTTTAAGATGTATGAGATTTGGGGACAAAGATTTTTGTTCGTTGGTTTAGGGTGGCACACACACAGAGCTGGAAAACGTCAAAATCACGGGCTTCTATTCGACAGTGTTTAATTAAAAAAAAAATGGAAGGGAGAGACTATGTGCTTGCCCTAACTTTTGATGCATCTCCAAAAGAATGGCTTAAACCTACACGATTTGTTGCAAATGTTGCAAAAAATTCAAAATGCAACTGATGTCTTTTCCCTCTCATCATTACAATAGGAATAAAGACTGATCCAAGACGATCCAGGAATGCTCACAGAGTTCTAGAAAGATTTGCAACATCCACAGAGGTCCAGAATGGTTCAGTAATGCTCAAAATTCGACCGTCTCAAATCGTCCTGAAAATGACATCATTGCAAAGAGCTCGTCGTAAACTTTCCAATGGTGTAAATGACAAGTCAAACATAGTTCATATGCAAAAGTCAAAGTTCTACTCAACTAGGTCAAAGGTCAAAGTACATGTGAAAAAAGGGGTGACACATGTCACCATTGCAAGGGTGACACGTGGCACATAGTTATTGGCAGCTAACTAGGTAGATCTTAGCTCCAAGTGGACAAATTACACGATGAAAAGTGGGCACAAGTGGTCCATCGACATATTGACAAGTGGCATGTATGAGTCAATGAGAGGTCGCCACATGGAGACCTCCCATTGGCCAATATTGGTTAGTGTGTGTAAAATTATGGAGTCAGCGGGGGTCAAACCAACGACCTCCATAAACCTCCAAAGGTCTAACAAAGCCCTCCATAAAAATGTGCTACCACAATGTCACTTGACATATATATAGTTGCAATTGTATTTAAATTTGCAATAAAGTTATAATGGGCAGCCAAAGGGACAAGGGCCTACGCCCTTGACCCTTGGCCTATAAGTATATCATGTAATTGTTCCACTAAACATGGAGCTATCCACGAAATACACGTAGGGGTTATATTATTCATAACATATAGTTTCAACTATATGCCAAACCGTTGTAACATAAAACGTTATATAGTTTGGTCGGTGGGACTCAAACCCCCAACCTACTATATATATTACCCACGACTTAACCAACCCACCTAAAGCACGGTTTTGGTTATAAAACCTGCCAAATTACATTTAATGTATGCCCAAAATTTCAAAGGTTGGTTAGGGGGCCCACACCCTATTTAATGGCACATGGCCCGAGGTAAAACAAACTTAATTTTTGCAAAGTTTGGTCTCGTACCTCATGCCTGAGGGTATCAAAGTTATGAGGCTACATCATAAAGCATGCCAAGGGGTACCTTGACGAATTTTCAAGAATTTATATGCATTTTGCATTATTTTTCACCATGAATCCAATGGTACACTTCGTTTTTGTATTTGAACAACATGTAAAAGGGTCATTTTAAAACACAAGTATTTGAGCATTAATAAAAGGTCTCTATTGGAAGCAGACACAGAGAGGTATCCCAAATTGGGTGACCTTCGTTTTTCCAACTTGTCTCTGTGATTACATTATTGTTGTTCGTTTCAAGTTCAGTTATTTGTAAGTTAATTATCATAAAGTGGAATTGGCTAGATAAGTTTTTCACATGTAATTTTCAAAGTAGATGTTTATGTGTATTTTAGATTAACAACATCTAAGGATTTTTCGGACCAATTAGGTAAATTAGAGCAGGTTTGACAAGTATTTTGCAAGTGAATTCTTACAAGAGCCAAACTCAAACTTGGTAAAGGAAAACTTGCAAGTTAAAATTCTGAAATTGGAAAGAGATTTCGACGACATAAGATGGCTTCTAAAAAAGGAGGAGAAGAAGATTAGCCCATGATTCATGAAGAGATCAAAGCTACACTTCAATCACTAAAAGAAACAATAGATGAATTAGAACGAATAATTCAAAATCCTACTAGGAGAATCTTCGGTAAAAGAAGAAGGAGGAGGTGAAGGAGGTGGACCTTCAGAGCCCCCTTCCCCTTCCTCATCATCATCATCAATTTCTTCTGAAGAAAGTAAACATTCTTCTTGATGAAAGAAATCCTCTAAGAAGTCTAGGAATAATATGCCATTACTAAAATTGGATGTTAAGTTCAATTTTCCGACCTATGATTAAAAATTGAATGTCGAGAAATTGGACAATTGGATCAAGTAGATAGTGGTATATTGTAGGGTTCAAAATATCATGGACGAGGCTGCAAAGATACACTTAGATTCTCTTCGACTAAGTGGCACTTCCTTAATATGGTGGGAGAGTAATATGCAATTTGATCTTGTTCAAAAGGGTAAAGTAATCTCTTCATAGGATAAGTTTACCTAGGCTATAAGGAAACAATTATATCCACTAACACATACACAGACGACAATGATTGAGTAGCAGCGTCTAAGATAGGGTAAAGGCCAGAATATTCAGACATATACACAAGAATTCAAAAAGAAGACATTATCACTAGGAATGCCATTGTATACTCACGAAACTCTTATGAAGTATATTAGTGGCATGCATTCATATCTTCATCATACTATTCTAATGTTTAGACCTACTAACATTGATAAGGTGTTAGTACAATCTACACATCTAGAGGCTAGTAAGGGTAAGCATGTGAGCGAAGATAAGAAGCCATTCAAGTTTGAGAAGAAACCGAAAGGTAAATGGATGAGTAAGAAATCAACCACATTGAAGCAAGCCGAGGGAAGACCTACATGTTCCCATTGTAAGAAAAAGGGACATGAGGAATCATAGTGTTGGAAGTTGCATCCATAATTACGACCAAAGAAATTCAAGGATAAAGGGAAGTAGAAGATTGTTGTATCAACTCATTAGGATCTAGGGTCATATTTCAAAGATGAATCCAAGATCATGTCCATAAGGAGAAAATATGTATCAGCTATCAATTCAAATTCTTCAATTATGTCCGCTAAAATGGAAAGTGATATTGATCAAAAGAAGAGAAGTGAGATTTTTCATGTCAGAGTTATAGTCAATCATACTAAGGTAGATACTTTATTTGACAATGGATCTCAAGTTAACCTAATATCTGAAGCAATTGCTAAGAAGCTGGGATTGAAGATGACACCTAACAAAAATCCATATCCATTAGGTTGGTTGTGTGAAAATGCTAAGTTTCATGTAACAAAGCAGCGTAAGATCATATTTGCAATTACATCTAAGTTCTTTGATGAGGCCGAGTTAGATGTTGTGCCTCTTGACATTTACGACATTGTCTTGGGTAGTCTATATTTATTTGACAGAAAGGTTGTGTTCTATCAAGAATAAATAAATATCACCTTCTCAAGGATGGAGTTGAATATATTGTCAGAGCTTATCACATCAAAACTAATGTTTCTTTAGTGAGCATAGGGGAAATGAAGAGACTTGTCAGGGCATGTAAATATTTTGTTCTCATGATAGTGATATGCCATGGGAGTAGTCTTTATGCAAGTAGATATTCCATGGGAGCAATCTTTATGCAAAGAGGTAAACCTATATGTTATCATTCTAAGAATTTCACTCAAGTTATGATTAATTATCCAACATATGATAAGGAACTGTATGCGTTGGTACAAAGTGTAAAGAAATGGAAGCATTATTTAATGGGAAAGGAGACAATAATTCATACTGATCATCATCCATTATAGTATTTGCAGTCACAGAACAAGTTACAACAGTCACAACACTTCAGGTGGATGGGTTTTCTACAACAATTCCGTTTGGTAATCAAGTATAAGAGGGCTATTCATAACAAGGTTCCAGATATGTTGTCAAGACCGATAATTAATACATCTACAATACTCAAATATAATACTTTAGCACATGAAAGCTATGTAGAGCAATATGATAGGGATGATGATTTTAAAGAAGTATATGATGCATTAACTCACGATAGTCAATAGTCAGATTACTATATGCATGATAGTTTGTTATATCATATTGGGAAACTATGTATACCAAGAGATGAAAGAGTGAATGTAATCAAAGAATCTCATACATCTCTCATCTCTGGTCATTTCAGGGTTGGTAAGACAGTTGCATAATTACAAAGATATTATTATTGTCCTCATATGAACGAGACAATTTCGGAGTATATAAAAGTGTGTGTCATGTGTGCCACAAGTAAGCATAGCAACATAAAGTTAGGACTATATACACCACTTCGGTACCTTCACAGCTATGGGAAAGTATCTCCATGGACTTTGTAGGGGTTTTTTCGATGTCCAGGACAAGTCATGATTAATATGTCATAGTGGAAAGATTCAACAAAATGTGTCTTCTAATGCCATGCAAGAAACATGTCATAGTTGAACAAACAACACATGTTTTCTTCGCTAATGTATGGGTTCATTTTGGAATTTCAACACATATTATATCAGATTGAGACTCTCACTTTTTGGGAAAGTTTTGGTCTCATTTATGGGAGCTAATGGACACTAAGTTGAAGAAGAGCATGACTTTTTGTCCACAGATAGATGGATAGATAGAGGTGGTGAATAGAACAATGGTACATCTAGTTTGAGGATACTGGAAAAGCATCCTAAATTATGGGATGAACAATTACCTTATATATAGCATGCCTATAATCATGCTATACATTTGTCTACTCAAAAAAATCATTTTGAAGTATGTTTGGGGTACTTGACTAAATCACCTATGGAATTTGTTTTTGGAGAAGTAGGTAAAGAAGATGATCAGGATGATATAGATAAAGCTAAAAGGTTCATTCAAAATATTCAACATGTACATCAAGCAGTACATGAACAATTGGAGAAGAGCCAATAAAATTATAAGGAAAGGCACAATAAACATCGGGTGGATCATCAGTTTGAAGTCGATGATCAAGTATGGTTACATATCAGCAAAGATAGAATGAAAGGTGAAGGTATAAAACTAAGGCCAATCTGATGTGGTCCGTTCAATATATTAGAGAAGATTGGTACTAATGTCTTTCGTTTAGATCTACCAACCTACATGAAAATGTATTCAATAGTAAATGTTGAGAATTTAAGGCTTTATGAGCCTCCTATGATTATGGATGAAGATGAAATCATTTAGGTTCCAAAAGTTGATGATTTTTCTCCAGAGTATTTGGACGAGCTATAGGAATATGTCATTCTCAATAAAAGGATCACAACTTCACAACGAGGTGATGTGGAATATCTTCGAGATGGTCTTAAATATGTAAAACCAAGTAAAGCAAAATAGATAGAGATCAAAAGGGTGAGGGAACTCTACCAGCACTTAGTTGTTGAGTAATCAAATTTTTTTTTGGTCCAAAAGTATTCCAATGGGGAGGAATGATCCAAGAGGATCCATGAATGCTCACAGAGGTCCAGAAAGATTTGAAACATCCACAAAGATCCAAAATGGTTCAATAATGCTCAAAATTTAGCCATCTCAAATCATCACGAAAACAAAATCATTGTGAAGAGTTCGTCGTTAGCTTTCCAATGGTGTAAACAGTAAGTCAAACAGAGTCTGTATGTAAAAGTTATAAGCGGTCAAAGTTCCAGTCCACTGAGTCAAAGGTCAAAGTACATGGGAAAAAAGGGGTGACACGTGTCACCACTGCAAGGGTGACATGTGGCACATAGTTATTTGCAGCTGACTAGGAAGATCATACCTACATGTGGAAGAATTGAAGGATGACAAGTGGGCACAAGTGGTCTAATGACATATTGACAAGTGGCATGTACAAGCCAATGGGAGTTTGCCATGTGGCGACCTCCCATTGGCCAATATTGGTTAGTGTTTGTAAAATTATGGAGTCGACGAGGGTTGAACCCGTGACCTCCATAACCTCCAAAGGTTTAAAAAATCCCTCCATACCAACACGTTACCACAATGTCACTTGACATATATATAGTTGCAATTGTATTTAAATTCATAATAAAGTTATAATGGGCGGCCAAAGGGTCGAGGGCCTAATCCATCGACCCTTGGACTATATGTATATCATGTAACCATTCCACTAAACATGGAGCTATCCATGAAATACATGGGGGGCGAGGGGAGGATACTATTTATAAAATATAGTTTTGACTATATGCCAAACCGTTGTAACATAAAATGTTATATAGTTTGGTCAGTGGGGCTTGAATCCCCGACCTACTATATATATTACCAATGACTTAACCAATCCACCTAAAGCATGGGTTTGGTTATAAAACCCACCAAATTACATTTAAAGTATGTTCAAAATTTCAGAGGTTGGTTAGGGGGCCCGTGCCCTATTTAATGGCACACAGCCCAAGGTAAAACACAATTAATTTTTTCAAAGTTTGGTCCTGTAACTTGTTCCTGAGGGTACCAAAGTTATGAGGCTACACCGTAAAGCATGCCAAGGGGTGCCTTGATGGATTTTCGAGAATTTTATATGCATTTTGCAAGATTTTTTGCTAGGAATCTAATGGTACACTTCATTTGTGCATTTGAGCAACATATAAAAGGGTCATTGTAAAACACAAGTATTTGAGCATTAATAAAAGAAGGTCTCTATTGGAAGCAGACTCGGAGAGGTAGCCCAAATTGGGTGAACTCCGTTTTTCCAACTTGTGTATGTGATTACATTATTGTTTGTTTTTTCAAGTTCAATTATTTGCAAGTTAATTATCATTAAAGTGGAATTGGCTAGATAAGTTTTTCACATGTAATTTGCAAACATCCAAGCGATCATTTTATTTCGAAGATCAAGTCGATTTTTATGTGTATTTTAAATTAACAACATCTAAGGATTTTCCGGATCAAAGACAAAGAATGAGAAATTAAATATCACTAGGGTAGGCAGAAGGCCAATGGTTACATTGACCTACAATAAATACTAGAATTGTATCCAAGAGAAGGGATTTTTGGCTTTTCAAACCTTGTACACTTCTAAATTATTTTGGGAATACAATGTCAACTAAAATTGGAGAGATTTCCTTAGAGTTTTCATGCACTATTGCTAAAACTGTTAATACGAAGAATCCGTGAGGGCCAACTTTTGACACAAAGAAGGACTCGAATGTGTTGTTGTTTTGATGTGAACTATTTCAAGAAAAATTTTCGTTGTTCACATGGGTTGTAAGAGCATGTTTGTTTATGGACTATTCTGATGCAATATATGTTTCCTTGCAATTTTGTTACTCTTTCTTATATTACATGTCTTGAGCGAATGAGTTGTGAATGTATGCAGAAATGTGACTTAGACTTTTCTGGTTATAGACTTGTATGCATGTGTTTCTAACTGTGCTCCTTCATGACAACTATCTAATTGGGGTTTATGCATAGTTTAGTTTCATTACAACTCATTTTTTTATTATGGGTCTCTATTAGCTAGGATAGGATAGATTACAAATAGATTAGACCTGCATTTACATATTCTTCATCTACATATTCCATTTGCATAATCATCCATCACTCACCTTCATCAGTGGACCAAGTTGGAACTGATAAAACCAAGCCAACAATGGTTGTCGGGCCAGAATTAGGATGGGTTTCTTATTCCAAATGGTGAGAGGTCTAATTGAGACTTCTTACTCGGGATAACCCCTTACTATTGTTAGGAAAATTTATACACGTCAACATAATTGGTTCTAGAAGGAGGGTCGGATGACAAGCCTGCCCATGTGGAGTCATTTCATTAACTTTTAACCATCCCATGGATCCTCTCCATACCTTTGTATATGATGACCCTTTGAGTCTCTTGAGACCCACCGAGGCTATCTCAATCAAGACAATCAATCTCTTGTCAAACCCCAAATTGGATGATGAAGGGCATGTATCTGCATTCAAGCATCTCAAACGATTTGACATTGCTCAACGAAATCTTAAGATTGTTTAGGGAAATGAAACGTTTCGACTCTTCATCCTTGCATTCGAAGGGTGAATTAAATCTCGGTTTAGTAAATTTCCACCAAAATTGATTCATAGATAGAAACAACCTATGGAAATGTTTATTGCAGCGCATGAAGATTATGTATATGACGAACTCTTGGACAAACTTAAAGAAATCTGTAGGATAAAAAATGAATTTGTGGATAATTTCTTCCTAAGAGTTATGCAGATTTTTCATAGATTTCCTAAATATGACAAAACCCTCAGACCAACTAATCTCAAATTGGTTTTTCTATCTTGTCTGTAATCCTGAAAGGTGCAACCTAGATGATCAAACCATATCTAATTCACAAAATTCAGGTTTGACCACGAAAGATAAGGGGTACACAATCTCTTACTAGTACTTTGATGCAATTGTGGGGGAATTCTTATCAACAATCTTAGACCATGTATCCCTAGAGTGTGAACCATGTAATGTTCCCCCTTCAAAAATCATGAACATATTCTGGTCTGCAACGAATCTCCTATTGAAGAAGTTCCATCATTTTCAAAATCTGAATATTTGCATTCACTTTATATAAAAAAGAATGATGATGATCACTCACATGAACACCCACTTGTTTATCATGAATTACACTCTTCACATTGCCTTTTTAATGATGAAACATTGAATTATAAACCATACCAAGAAGAGTGCTCAACCTTGTTTGATCAATCATTCATTCCTAATGGAAGTCCATCTATGACACTTAATCCTTCACAATCTTAATTTCCCAAACATACTAAATCACAATTTGATTTTGATAATCCTATTTTCCATAACTAATTTCTTGTTTCAGAATTGAATGTGGACACTAACCTATCATTCATGAATCCTACACAATCTGAAATTTCTGACATTGACACACATATGTTAACAACATAAAATACAAAGTGTGCAAAGCATAACAATGTCCTAGATCCTCATGAAGAAATCACAGTAAACGAGGAACCCATCACCATGCACAGCATAAGAAACATTGATCCAAACCAAGAAATATCATCGTCTCAATCTACTCTAGAATTACCCATTAATCATTAGGAGCAGATGTGTAACTCATCCTTGGATTCAATTTTAATCCTCCAACACTCTTCACATGATTTCATTGATGTCATATGAGAAGATTTGGAGTCATCTTTTGTTCAATGTTTCCCTCAAACAATCTGCCATCATCTCTCCTCTTAGCATGTGTGGTATGTGAAATATGGACCCAGGGAAGTTTGCATCGATAATGAAGTACTCCAATTCCAACCGATAATTAAGTCAGATGCTCATTGTCATACTTCAACCCCTAGGTTGAACAATGCCACCCATTTTGAGACTCTCATACAAAAAACATTGCACAAAAATTTGATTTGTGAGTCTCACCAGGTATGTCACTCACTTTTTAACTTCGCCTAACAATCGTATGATGATCGTTGTAGGTTCTATGACAGAATTGATTCATGGTTGGAGGAATCTCACATAGTTGCATGTACAGTGAATCATAATGCCACTAAATTTAACTTGTCGTGTGGAGATTGGCTTGAATCAATTCTTCCTATATTTCATCCCACATTGCTTCATCCCCTGCAAACGGCCTTTAACCAATATGCAATCACAGGGTTGGAGTTACTTGACTGGCTCCATTAGCACTACACTTACACCTAGCCTTCTTTCAGCTAGTGTAGGGTAGGTCAGAAATAGGACTAGCATAGTTTTTTTTACTTACTTTATGCTTTCATAATTTAGATGTTTGCTTCCTTTCTCAGTTGCATAGCATAGATTTTGATTTGTTTTGATTTCTTCAATGAAGACTACCATCTACTGATTAGTCTAGTTTGCAATTCATGATGGTTACTTTAGTTTAAATTGTCTTTCAACATATCTTTCTTATTTTCATTTGATGTTTTTTTTTTCTATGATGAAAAGCTTAGCTTAATTTTTTTTTTCCTCCATAATCACGAGGAAACCATGTGCATGAAATCTTTGAGAAGTTCAATTGCGAAATTCACTTGTTTCAACAACATTTACTCTGACATTGAGAGTTAGACAATAGGTTATCCTAAGATGATGGAAGAGTACCTTTGAGGAATACTTGGCAAGTAGAACAAGACAGAAACCAAGCTAAGGGAATTGCATCGACTGTTCATAGCCTTACTCAGGATGGTGCTTATTGAGCATAATTCATTGAAGCACTTGTTGCTCTATGATAGAGGGTACGTCTGGGACTTTATGATACATTTATCATTTTCCCAATCTTAAAGTCTTTTTTCAATCATAGGGTAAAATAATAAGTGTACTTCGCATCTAGTATACGCCTCAAGGAACATAGTATCAAGTTCCAACCTTCCTCTGATCTACCTCAAGTGAGATCTAATCTCAGGGATACTGATCAACCAAATGGATCTCAAGCACACTTCGTTAGGGAAAAACCAATCATCGTTACAACTACAGTCGTTTGCTGCCCAAAAGGTGAGATTCCATCAGATAAACCCACACTCGAACTCAAGTCTACTATGTTTCCTACCAACTTGAATAGGTAACACTCATAATTTGATCTCAAACATACAGACATATCTTTATCGTTGTTTTCAAATTATTGTGGTAAGTATTTTCAGAAAGGTTTCCCAGATTTTGGTGAAGGAATATATATCCACTTGAAAGGAAAGATAAGTTTTGAGGAAGACACGCGTCTTCAAAGGATTTGAATTGATCATGCACATCTAACATCAGTTCTAGAGCTGGGAGAAGTGGGGAGGAAGTGAAGATCTTGTAAGACCAAAGTAAATAAATTTGATGGACAACGAAGTGGAGTCATGGCCAACCCTTGCCCACTGAAACATAAGGTTGTATAATGGAATTGGAAGTCTTCATAAAATCATGATGAGAGTTGTAACTCTCAGCCAACACTAGCCCTGAAACCCATCTGGATGAAGTAATACATGTATAAGCTTTCACATGGATTAGTTGTATCAAGAGGTTGCAAACTTCTAGTTGGTTGGAATGCATGAATATCCTTGAAGCTGTTGGAAACACTCAATCTAAGATTTCCTTATCAATCCACCTTCTTTCCTAATTGCATATTGTTGATCTTCATTCATCTAAAAGGATTAATTTTCAGTTGAAACAAGGAATTGGACCGAGTTCATCTCTAATCATGAATACATAATCTCTTCTCTTCCCTTATTTATCATTTTTCCCTCGAAAGAATTTCATCTCTTAAATTTTGTTGGTCTTATGATCTCCGATTATATTTGATGACATACAAACCTCTCACCTCCGTTTGTCTTTTCACAGGAAACACTCTCACATTGGAAGCAATCACAAACCAGCTTGCATCTCTTTCTTAGCTCATAAGCAGAATTAGGGGTCTCTATTTGAACATGAATCAAAACTATCTGGGGATGTTGTGACAATAGTCAAACCATGACTAAGCATAGTGGTTAATCAATGGTCATCATTGCATCTTGGATGGCGAGAAAATCCTATGTAATGGAGGAACCATCCACACACTAAGTAGATGCTCACGTGAAAGGTGAAATGTCAAAGTATAAAGACTGGAAACCTAAAGGGATATCTCTATGTAGCCAGGTGCAACAAATGTACAAATAAATCTTAAAAGATTGCAATCATTCCCTATTAGGCTAAAAGGCCACCTTTTCCCCATCCACTGAATGTTAAGCATACATTAAATAAGCCTCGAAGGAATGGAAAGGAAAGTGTGACCAGACTAGGGGACATGCATATATCTGCACTGGAGCTATGGACACTCACTGGCAGGGGAGAAAGGTCTGTGACGTCATGGTAACTCCATCAGGGCTATTATGGACACTCGCGGGAAGTGGAGAAACACCTACGAGATACATATATATGCACCTAGTGAAAAATATTTATTTATCCCAAACCTATATACCATCACCAAGATGAAGATACTAACCCAGATCGTCGATGCAGCTTAAGGAAACAAGTCTCGTCATTATTCATCCTTTATTTACAATAGACAAGCTCCACCATGATGGAATCTTTCAGGTAATTGTTGCATATTATTTCCAGAATTTTTGAACTAAAGAGTAAGTTTATGACCCTCTACATTTTCTACTTATTAGCTAGGAAAGACTAGCAAAGATTCTAGCTTCGCCTAGTGTATCACCGTTTGTTGCACATGCACAACAACCTCCTAATTTTCTTATATTAACATCACTCCAAGACAAGAAATTGGGCCCCCCTCCAATTCTTCGTACTAGGACCCTCTCTCTCTCTTGTTTAAATGACTAATCCCAATTTTTCCTCACACTTTCTCGCCTTATCATTTGCAATTCCTTCTCTTCTCGCTTCTACCTGTCGATTGGCACTTGAACGAGCTCCCTCTTCCTACACTGATACATTGCATACTAGCGAGCACAACCTTCTTTCACCATTGCATTGGCATGCCATTGATTCATTTGTCGATACATAGGCCACCATCCTTCGAACTTGACTAATGCTCCACCGTACTTCCGCTAAACCTCACTGCACACGTTATTATCATTAGCGAAGTGTGCGTGATCAACTCTGACACATCAGTATTGTCCATATGATTATATTTTCCGCACACACACCTTTCACTGGTTGACTTCCTTCCACTCGTGCTGATGCATGGCATATCGGCGATGCTCCCTCCCTTTCACTTCATTACATTGCTTATCGAAGAGGTTCACCTCTTCTTCCTCGACGTGCTACCCGTTGACAAGTCTCTCTCTCTTGTCGCAAATGCATCAGCGAAAGTATTTAACCCCGCGTTGTCATCGACCACATCAATGAAAATCTTCTCCCTCTCACCAACGTTGATTAGGTCAACATAACCCACTTTCGTCTTGAGGCCTATCTC
The DNA here is from genome assembly GCA_032191745.1 of Picea mariana. NCBI lineage: Eukaryota > Viridiplantae > Streptophyta > Pinopsida > Pinales > Pinaceae > Picea > Picea mariana. The sequence goes on along the minus strand of JASDQU010108700.1, from coordinate 334,383 downwards.
ATCCCCCTCCAAGCTCGTATCGCTTCTTGCTACGCTCATCAATCAATCTCCTTACATTCTCAATGCCTAACCCACCTAATATGCCTAACCCACTTCAGATTGTAGTCATAATTAAGTTTGTTGTGTCCCCAGTGGCTTTCTTCGCGCACATTGTACTACCTTGATTACTTTGCGTTTCTTGATGTTTTCACTAAATATTCATTGTGAAAGCATTTCCTAGCATTAGATCAATTAACCACAACACCTATTAGTCTTGTGTTGGGTCTAAAATGCACTTTGGGAGAAATCCGTTCCTTTTGGCTCCTAGACAGTACTAAGCGCACTTGACGTTAGTTAGCTGTTTTGGAGGATTTATAATTTTGTGCTACCGATACATCACTAAAATATCAAAGGATGAATTGAGTCCCTATACATCATAGATGACATAGGAACTCGGGGAATCAATTTTGAATGAATTAACATCGAATGTGGGACTTGAACTTTCATTAAAAAATGCCTTTGAGCACGATTTTTCGGTGTCTGTCAAAGTGAATTTTTATTCTCGGAAACAAGCCAATCAGATGATTCTCGCTATTGCGATCCCAACACAACTCACATAATTGAAATCTAACGCCCAAAAGTGCCAGAATGAATCGCCTAAGGTTTCTCTTCCAAACTAGCCTCATCGGTCGTTACACACATGGAATGCTTGAATGACGTGGTTAGTTAGCACGCCCTCTCCACTTACTTCATAGTGAAAAATATGGTACCTCAATCCGACTTCGTGTTAACAAGTTATGAAGGCCTACATTATTGGTTTTTTGCCTCTCTAAAGTTACTTTTGGGTAAATATTAGTTTTACATTATGTAATCTCAATGTCTGACATATACTGAATTTAAATAATTATTTGATTTTATTTAAAATTCAAATTATTTAAAACATTAATATTTGCAAAGGAAGTATGCAAAACTACAAAGTTAGCATAAAGTTCTTGGAAGCCCATCCCATCCAAGGAGATGAAAGAAACTCCTGAAAGCCATCCGAGGAGATGAAAAAACCATTGTCCAAGCCATCGACAAACTTGCAAGAAACCTCTCCGAAGTCAATCGGAGGCAATGATGGGAAATACTCTGATTCACTCGACAGACTTAATGGGAAGTGTGCCAATTCATCGGCGAAATTGATTTGGAACTATGCCAAAGCTCATCGGAGAAGAAATGCTCTGAATCCACCGGAGGTCATACAAGGAACGTCTTTGTAGCTCGCGGAGGTCTTGCAAAGAACTTCCCCGATTGCCATCCACGATTTTGCAAAGGATTTAGCTGATGACCATCTTCGACCATGAGGGAAAATCTACCGATTAGGCCAGCGAGGACAAATTTTCTCGTTCTTGTATTATTGCAATGAAGAATGTACAGTCGTTTTTGTTCTTTTGGCCTATCGTTTTGAACAGAAAACCACACGTTGGACCGCAAGCTTTCGCTGCACTCCACCTATTTGCATTAGGTGACTTTGTATCATAGAAATTACCCTATGACAGGAACAAAGCGATTTAAATTGATGGCACACTAGCACTTTTAATATGTACGATATTTGGGGACGAAGATTCTGGTTCGCTGGTTTAGGGTTCCACACACACGGAGCTGCAAAACGTCAAAATCGCGGGGTTCTATTTGGCAGAGTTTAGATAAAAAAAAATGGAACCGACAGACTCTGTGCTTGCCCTAAGTTTGGACGCATCTCCCAAAGAACGGCTTAAACCTACACGATTTACTGCAATCACAATTATTTTGTTGTCACAGGCACATATGTCCCAGATCTTTAGGGACGGTCACAGGAACTCTCGGGCGGCGAAGGAGCATTGCACAATGATTTAAGCTGAGTCCGCGCATAACATGACAACGAGACGAAAACCTAGCCTAGGCTCAATTATTGCAATGATCACTTGCATGGAGAGCTTAAAAGAATGCACAACAACACGATCACTCTACGAAGTTCATAACTTAGCACCAACTTACACCGACGAGGTTTATAACTCGGCCTCCGATTCACATCGGAGGCCAAGTGCATTCAAACTCCTCCGATGCACATCGAAAGAGTTCATTCAAACTCTTTCATTCAAACTCTTTTGATGAAAATTGGAAGAGTTCATTCAAACTTCTCTGATGCAAATCAGAGGAGTTCTCATCAACTCCTTCGATGCAAATTGGGGGAGTTCCCATCAACTCCTCCAAAACCAAAAAAATTACCTTTTGTAAATCGAACATAACTTTTGACACGGGTGTCTATTTCATGCATTCTTTATATTGTTGGAAAGGTCTTTCCGAGATATACAACTTCCTTGTTAGACATTTTAAGAAATTTCTAACCAATGATCTTTTTTTTTCAGGATCAAGATCTGACACCTTGTTAACATCCCCAGGAGAACACAACACCTCAACTACGAGCAGAGGAACCACAAATCGTCTATGAGCAGACGAACCACAAATCGTACTCAAGGAAGTTTGCGTGAAACTTCAATTAGTTAATGCTTCAATTTTATCAGTTTGGATGCTTGTTTATAATAGTTTTCCTCTAATATCACTCATTGTCGCATGTTGAACGTTGTTAGGTATCGATGTCGAGAGGAAGACGCAGTCTTGTAATGCGATCTACAACCAAAGAAAATAGAACAGTAAAACAATATCAATTTTTCCAGCAACGGAAAGTAGTGAGGGGAACCAAGCTCGAATGATCGAAGAATGAGTCTGAACCCTACGACGACCAATGCCCCTAATGCACAAGCCAATCATTACGGTGGACAAGGTGCACCACGACCAAAATCCATGATGGCACACGAGCACTAAAGGAAAAATTCGAAATGCAAATGATGTCTTCTCCCTCTCATCATTACAAAATGAATAAAGGCAAAGGTTGGGAAATGAAAGGTCACTACGGTAGGCAGAAGGCCAAGGGTCACATTGACCTACAATAAATACCAGAATTGTATCCAAGAGAAGGGATTTTTGGCTCTTCAAACATTGCACACTTATGAACTATTTTGGGAATATAGTGTTAAATAAAATTGGAGAGCTTTCCTTAGAGTTTTCATGTACTATTGCTAAAACTGTTAATACAAAGAATCCCTTAGGGCCAACTTTTTATAGAGAGAAGGATTCGCATGTGTTTTTGTTTTGTTGTGAACTATTTCAAGAAAAACGTTTGTTGTTCACATGGGTAGTAAGAGCATGTTTGTTTATGGACTATTCTGACCCAATATATGTTTCCTTTTAGTTTTGTTACTCTTTCTTATATTACATGTACTAAGCGAATGAGTTGTGAATGTGTGCAGAAATGTGACTTAAACTTTTTTGGTTATAGACTTGTATGCATGTGTTTCTAATTGTGCTCCTTCATGACAACTATCTGATTGGCGTTTATGCATAATTTAGTTTCATTACAACTCATTATGTTACTATAGTTTTCTCTTAGCTAGGATAGGATAGATTAGAAATAGATTAGAGTTGCATTTACATAGTCTTCATCTACATCTTTTGTTTGCATAACTATCCATCACTCACTTTCATTGGTGGACTTCTTACCGGGGATAACTCCTTACTATTGTCAGGCGAATTTAGTCCTGTCAACATATTGCTAAAGTAAGAGCTAATTCTCATGAGCTGCATAGTGAAACTGGACATTGGAAAATTCCCAAAACACCATAGCATGAAAGAATCTGTCACCTTTGTGAAACCCAAAAGGTTGAAGATGAAAATCATTTTCTTCTAGAGTGCCCTGCGTATACCCATATTAGATCCCAATTTCAAAATATTTTTCACAATACCGACCTTCCTAACTTTCTAAGTCATCAAAACTATAGTGATCTTGGAACGCTTCTCCTAATGTTTTTTGAGCATCGAAGTAACATTCTAAATAAATCCAAGTAATCTCTTACCTTTCTTAAGGTCCAATAGACCAATCTTGGTCTCAGTGGACGTTAACCTTCATCATCATCATAATATTGTGTTTTTTGTGTTTATATATTATATTAGTATATGCAAGAAAATAAATTAAACATGGGAAAAGAATGAAAGATATGTAGTGATAAAATTTGAAGGGCTACTCTTAATTTCAAGTTTAAGGGTATATATTCATCCAACCTTTTCATAATGAAAATTTGCAAGAATAATGGTATTCCAATTTACAAGAGTAAAATACTATACATTTCATAAAAAAATATTGCCCTTCCAATTTTTTAAACATTAAAAATTAAGTAACCAAAAAATGAATAAATTATAATTTTAAAAAAAGTAATAATAAACATACATTTTTAATTTAAAATGTAACCTTTTGATGAGTTATATGTACATTAAAAATAAATAAATTTCATAAATAATGAGTCACTATTGTTTTCTTCATAATTCAAAGTGCTAAAAATGGCAATATAAAGCTTCATAGAAAATGTGAGAATCAAACATTTTTTTGGACACCCATATAAGAGGTGATTTGTTCCATGTATCCACATGATACTTGAGAAGTCAAGACTACATCTTGGATTCATATCTTAAGCATATCATAATCATGTTTAACAATTGAATGTAGCATCCTTTAAAGTGCTAAATATATTTGTAATATTCATTATAGATTTGATTAGAAAATAAGGAATTGTATTAAACTTTGAGGCCATTGTTGAGGGGTGACAATTCTATTAAAACAATATAAGAGCCATGAAAAGAGACTACTTTATTAATAGACCTCTAGGAACATGAAAATTTAACATGATTGCACCCATTGCTTATTGTTTAGGCTAAGATGTCTATGATTTGGAGCTTCCTGAGGTCCATATAAGACTAGAGTTAAATGACATTATTCATCAAGACCACCAAGTATGCTTTCTTATTGTGGATATTGATTGTTCACTTTCTTTCTAAAACCATGCAAAAATACATGCTAGAGTAGATTGTGTTTTTATTAAACTGAGACTCGGAGATATTTGTATTAGTAAGTGGCCAAATATGGCAAAAAATTATAAAGATAATAGGTCCGATGTTTCGAAAAAGTCTTCACCTGCATCATTGTAATTCCCCCTTATCATCTAATGATTTCATTCTCGATGTAGCTATAAAAGTGTTGATAAGACTAGTATAAAGTATGTAAAAAAAATTCAAAATACATATGGACTTGTGATAGATATGAGAAATTTATTATTTATATTTTCCTCTTGTTGAGTGGTAATCCAACACTTTCCTTTTGGCTCACTGAATCGTTGTCTAGAGTCTTCTTCTTTGTCTTTATCATTTACATGTCCTCTGTAATGTCCCTTTCCAAATCATCACTCTAGGATATTGATGTAATAGCCTAAGTAATTCTCGTAGGCTATAGTCCGTGGAAGAAAAGGGGATTAATTAATTATTTGATGTCATCGGGGCGAAAAATAAATCTTTTTAAAAGTGACATTGAGGAATTAAGTGAAAAGGTGTTTTGATTGACTTTGATATAAGAAAGTCACTTTACTTTATTAAAAGGATAAAAGGGTCAGTAAAATGGTAAACAGAGAAATAAAAGAGGAATGAGGGTGCTCTCTCTCATTATGCAATTTTATTTTCTGAAAACGAAATGGAGAGAGATCTTGTAGCTTTGGCTCTTGGGATGAAAATCCTTGGAGAAAGATTGGGTGGGGTGGTGAGACTATCCACCCTAGATTATCCTGGAGGAAATATCACTCATATATTTCATTGTGTTTCATTGTGACTGAGTTTCTCATTTCATCAGCTGATTTTTATCATTTTGTGGCTGAGTTTTCTTGTATGAGGGTTGAGTTCTCTTAAGGAGTTCGAGTTCTTATTAAGTAGGGTCAAACTTTTTTTATTGGGCCAAGTTCTAGTTGTAGAGAGGCTGAACTCTCTTGCTGAGTGGATTTTAGACTTGTTGGGGCCGATTCCTACCTATTGGGGTGAATAGTATCTATGTTGGGCCGAGTTTAGTTGTGGAGGAGTCATTTTACCTCAAGGGAAGTTGAATATTCATTGGCATCAGATTGAAATTCTGAGTGTAAGGGACCCTTCTAACTCAAAATCGTGGGACTTTCCAGCTGTTGTTACATCCTCAATCTCACCTCCATCACCAACCAAGTTTATCATCTATTGCCATTATTTATGTAGACAAAATTGTGAGTTATTTTGTTGATGTATCAGTTCAGAAGTAAGAGTTAATTAAGAAATCAAAATTGTCCTATCTATTTCTATTTGATCAAGTTTTTGCTATTCTAGTTATTGTTTTCCTATTTTATGTGCCAAATGTTGAGATTTAGGTACCTTGGAAAGTGGTCCCCATGTGTTTATGAATATCTAAACACAAAGGGGGAGACTACTACCCTTGTACTTTACTTTATGATTCTAATTTCACTTTGACTTAGGAGATTTAAGTCAAAAGTGAAATATGTCACTTAAGTCATAAAGTGACAATTAATTTACAAAGTGGGTGAATTAATAGACATAAAGCAACTAAGGAAAGTGGGTTTCCTTAGTGA
>JASDQU010108700.1:303716-314446 GCA_032191745.1 Picea mariana | reverse complement strand
TGGAACATTTTCTTCTTGACTATCTCATACTTGGCTGTAATCTGTGAAAGGGAACCTATTGTCTTGATCCATTATCCTTAGCCCTTCTTAAACCCAGATTACATAGGGACGTCTCCCTTGGACTAGCCCTCCTAAATAGAAAGAGCCCCCCATCGAGGTGACAGTGGGTGGGGAAACTCCTGTTACGCCGGTTTCAAAGCCTTGACTCAAGCTATCTAGCCCCTCCTACAAATCGTGCCATAACAGGGCCCTCCAGGGCTATGCTCAGGTCAATCCTGCTCTCGGTACTCCATGTCTAGGACCTGTGGGCCTCAAGACATGATCTCCTAGTTATCCCTAAAAAGTGGGGATAACAGGGCTGAAGTTTGCTAATGATAGTGTTGAACCTATCATTGAATTCCCTAACGTCTTCGTCGGTTTGTTTGAAAACTTCGAGTTATTGAGAGTAAAAGGAGGCCATACTTTCTTTTTTACACCATCTGTCCTTGAAAGCTCGTTCAAGATCTTCAGGGGTTTTGATGCTTCCACTCGAGAGACCATTAATCCAACCTCTGGCACTCCCGGTGAGTGAGCTTGCAAAAAGCCTCATGAAGGTGTTGGGGTGTTCTTCTCCTGATTGGTGAAATTCATATCCCTCATAAAACTTATTCCAATGTGAGTTGCCATAAGATCCTACTTCTCCCGAGAATTTAGGTATCCAGGAATCAGCCTTTTGGGGGAGATCATGTAATCCTCCTTTAGTTAAGTCCAAAGGGCCAAAAAGTTCTTTGTGAGACCATTTAGGAGGATCTATGGGGGCAATAGGAACTATAGGAGAAGAAAGTGTGTAGTGACGTCTGCTACGAGTCGTCATTTGTGGAGTCGCTAGATAGTTTTCTTGAAACTACCAAAGGGATGAGGGGATCACCCTCAGTGGAGTTGCCAGGTAAGCTTTGTAAAATAAAGGCTTTTGAGGAAAGGCTTACCGAAAAGTGTCTTCTTGAGGAGAATTGACTCAGTGTTCCTCGGCAATGGCGCCAAAATGTTATCACTCAATTTGTACTTGTCCCAAAGGGAAGGCTAAGGGAAGGCAAATTGGCGTAACAGGAGGTTATCCTATAACTGTCACCTTAATAAGATACCTCTTTCTATTTAGGGTTGATAGCCCAAGGGAGACGTCCCCGGTGACCTGGGGGTTTGAGAAGGCAAAGGTTAAATTGTCTATAAAAGGTATCCCCTCTCACAAGTCACACTGATCAGAAAGACCCAAGGTTTTAACCAATGAACGAGTGATGTGCTTAGATGTACCTGCCCAGAACAAAGCAACAAGAAAACGATATCTTTTGCAAGTACAATTTGATGTTAGTGCTTCATAAAACCATGTACTTATCAATAAAAGCAATAGTTGATGCAAGGTGAAGCAAACAGAAATTTACAACAGCAATGTATATAAGATAATAGCTTCATAATAAATGCCTTAAAAGAGCTTCACAATGACCAAAAATAACAACTCAATAATAGCAATATACTAGCAGTGGTCAGAAGCTAATTAGGCAGTGTATAAATCAACTTTGCAATTGTTTTTAAGTGCTTTTATTGCTGCAATAAATGGCTATAGCTTACTTTTGTAACAGCAGCAAGTAGGTTAGTAAATTAGTCTACTCTAGGGTTAGGAAAGGTTAGTAGATAGCTTGGGGTAAGAGTTTTAAGAGTTGTTTTCATCAATCAATCAAGTGTAAGGCCTAGATCAGTGCCTTTAGGGTTAATGGAGTCACTTTTAGCAGCGGTAATCTTGAAGGAACTATTATCCCCTAGCCTAGGGATAACTAAGGAGATTATGTCTCGAGGCCCACGGGTCCTAGACATGGAGTACCGAGAACCATATTGACTTGAGCCTGGCCCTGGAGGGCCCATCTTTCTTCTTCAACGCCTCCATCCTTCAGCAGCAGCAGCATCCATCCCATCGGCCTGGTCCTTCAGCAGCAGTGGGTCTTGCTCCATGAGGACCATGCCCGACAGATAGGTACACATGGGGAGATGATTAATTCGGACCTCCATAGGGATAAAATCCCACCAGATGGATGTTGAGACCCCAGCAAGGGGCAGACATATACCAGAGGCTTGCACCAGAGAGAGAGGAGGACGTTCCAGTAGAGACAGACTGGTAAGCCTGGACCCAGGGGGGTCTTGCCCTCCCACATGATATTGGCCCCTAAAGGCCCTTGACGTCGTCATCTAGAGCCTTGACGTCACCTAGTTGAGGTGTCCAGCTTGAGGACGGTTTGGGTTGGCACGTGTGGTAGCTCCTGAGGGGTTTTGAGCCCCAACGTTTCACCTGGAGGGCTAGTGTTCCAGCACAGGGGCTAACGTCACCCTAGGAGGGGCATGACGTCACACTAAAAGATCAAATTAGGGTTTTTATTGTCAAATTTATGTAAAAATGAATTTTCTCATGTAAACTGGCCATGTCGACCTTTTTGACCTAATTTTGTAAATTAAAGGTCATTTTCACTGTATAAATAGGGGATTTCCCCTTGTATTTTTTCATTATCTTTCACTCACACAAGTGAGGTCTGAAATTTGTGCCCTACTTAAGGTTTATTGGCTGAAATTTTAGGCGTACTATTTGAAGGAGGCTAAATTTGGTGTTTTTCTTGGCATTTTCTTGGTGGAAGGTCTTCAACTAGGCTTATTGCTAGATTATTCTTGGTGGATGTAAGTGAACTTTTGCAATCCTGTTTTGTTTTGAATGGTTATGGTACATTTATTATGCATTTTTCCAAGATTATGAAATTGCTAGCTTAAAACCCTAGGAGAACAAGCACATGTTATTGTCCTTGTCTTAACAACTTTTCACCTACTAGATTGTGCTAGAAACCCTACCTTTTAGAGCCCTGCCATTGCAGCACTCTAGTATCATTTGCTTCATCAAGCCATTGTTTGTTTCAAGCTTGAGCTAAAGAAGAAGGAAAACCACTAGGGCCTAGGGTTACCTACTTCCTAGTAGTCGTTTTTCTTCTAAGGCTTGTTGATTGAGGCCTTGGGTTACCAACACCTCAATCATCATCCTTCTTTGTCCTTAGCTCTTACCTTATCATTTGTTTCCTTCACGTTTGCTGCTGCAAAGTGACTCCATTAGCCCTAAAAGGCACTAATTTAGACCTTGAAATTGATTGATTGATGAAACCAACCCTTAAATCTCTTACCTCAAGCAACCTACTAACCTTTCCTAACCCTAGATTAGGCTAATTCACTAACTTTCTTGTTGTTGTTACAAAAGTAAGCTACAGCCATTTATTACAGCAGTAAAAGTACTTAAAAGCAATTGCAAAAGTTGAGTTTTACATTGCCTAATTAGCTTCTAACAACTGCTAGTACATTGCTATTATTGGGTTATTGTTTTTGGTCATTGTGAAGCTTTTTTTAAGGCATTTAATGTGAAGCTATTATCTTGTAAACATTGTTGTTATAAAATTTTGTTTGCTTCATCTAGTATCAACTTATTGCTTTTATTGACTAGTCCAAGGTTTATGAAGCACTAACATCAAATTTGTACTTGCAAAAGATATTGTTTTCTTGTTGCTTTGTTCTGGGCAGGTACATCCAAGCACATCATTGCTTCATTGATTAAAACCTTGGGACTTTCTGATCAATGTGACTTGTGAGAGGGGATACCTTTTATTGACACTTTAACCTTTGCCTTCTCAAACCCCAGGTCACCGGGGACGTCTCCCCTGGGTTATCATCCCTAAATAGAAAGAGGTATCTTATTAAGGTGACAGGGATAGGATAACTTCCCGTTACACCAATTTGCCTCCCTTAGCCTTTCCCTTTGGGACAAGTACAAATTGCGCGATAACATTTTGGCGCCACTGTCGGGGAACACTGAGTCAATTCTCCTCAAAGACGACACTTTTCGGTAAGCCTTTCCTCTGAAGCCTTTACTTTGCAAAGCTTACCTGGCGACTCCACTGAGGGTGATCCCCTCTTTTCCTTTTGATGATCCCTAGAAGGATTATCTGGCAACTCCACTAATGACAAAGCCAACCATGACTTCTTAATGGGACCCGGGAAATTTCAAACCTTTAGACATGAGTAAAATCCCTGGATACCCTCAACAAATTCCCCCGAAGTACAAGAAATGGCTCCCTAGATTCATTGGTAGTGATGGGGAGAGAGTTGACTTTCACATGGGTGACTTCTGGGCCTTCTTTCAATTCCACCCTATCAATGATGATGCTGAAGATTTGGCAATGAAACTCTTCTCTGCCACTCTTCATGGCAATGCTAGGGAGTGGTATGACGACCTCACTGATGCTAGCATCACATCTATGGACCAATTGGAAGAAACCTTTCTCAAAAGATGGGGTATTAAGCTGGAAGACATCCCAATACTACTAAAAAGACTCGAGCATATAAAGCAACTGAGAATGAGACTATCAAAGAGTTTCAGGATAGGTTCGAGGACCTGCTATTTCGAATTCTTGGAAGCTATCATCCTGAGGACAAGTACCTCGTTTATCTCTATACCAATGCACTCTTGGTGCATTTAGGGTTTCCCCTCAGTAAAAAGGATCCAAAAACACTTCATGAGGCTCATAACATGGCTAGAGAAATAGAGGCAAATATCTCCTTGTCCAATGAACGACACCTCTTTACCCAGACGCTCTTAGTTTGGAGAGATTGGTTTCCCTTGAGACCTATACTGATAATTTCCAAGAAAAAGGGGAACAAATCATCGACCAACAAGTGGTTGAGGAGAAGGATCCTAATGAGGTCTTCCAATCCCATGGGGAGGAACAGGGGATTACTCATTTTTCTTCTGAGGAGGATGAAGACGTGGTTGAAAAGCAAGAACCTAAAAATATCAAACACGATGATGAAGCATTGATGTTTTCTCCTCCCTCTGATGAAGCCATCCAAAATCCTATTTTTCCTGCACAAGAAGAAGAGGATGAGGTTAGTCACTTTCCTTTTCAGGATTTTGATAATACCTTATTCTATGATTCAGAGAGTGAAGGAGAAATGGAATACTCGGACAAGGTAGATCCTCCTTGTTGTACAATTGAAGATGTAGGGGCAAGTCATGAGGACGAAACAATGATGCATGTTGTTTCATTTGATGAAGTCATCCAAGTCTTCGAAGCTCCTGCACAAGAAGAAATAAACACGGTGAGTTACCTTCCTTTCCAAGATTTTGATGATGTTTTGTTTTATGATTTGGAAAGATAAGAGGTACTAGAGGAGCCCTTGGATGCATTAGATCCTTCATGTTATGAAAAAGGCAGTGACACTGTTGATAATATTGATGAGTTCATACATGTTGGAATGCGTAAGTGGGATGTGATTGGTTCTAATGAGGATCCCATTTACGACATTGAAGGTCATTTCCAAAAGTTGCCTTTACAACTATCATATGAGCTTACTAATTTTGACAATTGGCAACAAGGAGATGATATAATTATAGATACTTTCCAAACACCCAGGGATGACCTAGTCCTATATTCTCGTGATGACTTTCGATCATACCTTGAGGATTTTGAGTACTCCTCTGAGCATTCGGATTTATTCTATGGGGAAAATTGTCAACCATCGTTGTGCTCAGATCTTGATAAGAGTGAGGAAGTTGTTTTCCTGAAGCAAGACACTTGTGATAAGATTTTCTACCTCCCTTTGATTACTTTACCTCGCTATGTCACTGAGGGTATGGTTTGGAAACATGTCCCTTGTCCCAAGTCTTTTGTAGGACAGAGCCTCCTTTTGGATTTTAAGGGAAGGTTGGGTACCTTGAGAAGAAGCTTATTATCACGGTCTTCCAGCTTCCCCTTAAGAAATTGTCAGTCATCCTTTAAGTTCTTGCCAGCCCCTTCCCAGGCCTCAGATTGTGAAGACATCCGAGGTGGCCAACCTTCAGACTCTTTGAGTCAGTCTATTGAACCTTTGACTTTTCACGATCTCTTTCTGAGATGGATTGGGCACTTTCCTGAGAGTACGACTTGGCATGATTTTGTCCCTCCCTCCCGCCTCCATGAGCTAGACTTTACGGTTTCCGATGATGCCATACATTTGCCAACTCATGTTATTTTTGTGCTTAATTTGTCATTATTTTGGTTTATGATCAAGCACAGAGGCAAGTAATATGAGGCATTACTAGGATGGCTTCATTGGTTATTTGAGTACACCTAGCATTCAACCAACAGGTAAGTAGAGGTAAGTAGGTAGGCATTTTGCATTCATTGTATATACCATCTGCATTTCATGCTAGAATAGTTGCATTTCCGTTTGTATATATGATTGCTTACTTGTATTTCATTGTACCATATATGAGCCAGGGGTGATATCACCACCCCAAATGATTACTAATAGATTTTGTTGAGATCTAGCAGGTCACAGGTCATACCAGAAATGTTGAGGTTTTCATGCGCTCTATGGTGAGCACATGTCCCCGAGTTGGAGCCAGATGTTATCCCCTAGCCTAGGGATAACTGAGGAGATTATGTCTTGAGGCCCACAAGTCGTAGACATGGAGTACCGAGAGCCATATTGACTTGAGCCTGGCCCTGGAGGGCCCATCTTTCTTCTTCAGCGCCTCCAACCTGTCAACAGCAGCAGCATCCATCCCATCGGCATGGTCCTTCAGCAGCAGTGGGTCTTGCTCCATGAGGACCATGCCCGACGGACAGGTACACATGGGGAGATGATTAGTTCGGACCTCCATAGGGCTAAAATCCCACCAAATGGATGCTCAGACCCCAGCAAGGGGCAGACATATACCAGAGGCTTGCACCGGAGAGAGAGGAGAGCGTTCCAGAGGAGACAGCTTAGCAAGCCTGGACCCAGGGGGGGTCTTGCCCTCCCACATGATATTGGCCCTCCCACATGATATTGGCCCCTAAAGGCCCTTGATGTCATCATCTAGAGCCTTGACGTCACCTAGTTGAGGTCTACAGCCTGAGGACGGCCTGGGTTGGCACGTGTGGCAACTCCTGAGGGGTTTTGAGCCCCAACGCTTCACCTGGAGGGCTAGCGTTCCAGCAGAGGGGCTAACGTCACCCTAGGAGGGGCATGATGTCACCCTAAAAGATCAAATTAGGGTTTTTACTGTCAAATTTATATAAAAATGAATTTGCTCATGTAAACTGGCCATGTCGGCCTTTTTGACCTAATTTTGTAAATTAAAGGTCATTTTCACTGTATAAATAGGGGATTTTCCCTTATATTTTTTCATCATCTTTCACTCACACAAGTGAGGTCTGAAATTTGCGCCCTAATTAAGGTTTATTGGCTGAAATTTTAGGCACACTTCTTGAAGGAGGCTAAATTTGGTGTTTTTCTTGGCATTTTCTTGGTGGAAGGTCTTCAACTAGGCTTATTGCTAGATTATTCTTGGTGGATGTAAGTGAATTTTTGCAATCCTTCTTTGTTTTGAATGGTTATGGTACATTTATTATGCATTTTTCCAAGATTATGAAATTGCTAGCTTAAAACCCTAGGAGAACAAGCACATGTTATTGTCCTTATCTTAACAACTTTTCACCTACTAGATTGTGCTAGAAACCCTACCTTTGAAGCATTGTACTAGAGCCCTGCCATTGCAGCACTTTAGTATCATTTGCTTCATCAAGCCATTGTTTGTTTCAAGATTGAGCTAAAGAAGAAGGAAAACCACTAGGGCCTAGGGTTACCTACTTCCTAGTAGTCGTTTTTCTTCTAAGGCTTGTTGATTGAGGCCTTGGGTTACCAACACCTCAATCATCATCCTTCTTTTTCCTTAGCTCTTACATTATCATTTGTTTCCTTCAAGTTTGTTGCTGCAAAGTGACTCCATTAGCCCTAAAAGGCACTGATTTAGACCTTGAAATTGATTGATTGATGAAACCAACCCTTAAATCTCTTACCTCAAGCAACCTACTAACCTTTCCTAACCCTATATTAGGCTAATTCACTAACCTTCTTGTTGTTACAAAAGTAAGCTACAGCCATTTATCACAGCAGTAAAAGCACTTAAAAGCGATTGCAAAAGTTGAGTTTTACATCGCCTAATTAGCTTCTGACAACTGCTAGTACATTGCTATTATTGTGTTATTATTTTTTGTCATTGTGAAGCTCTTTTAAGGCATTTATTGTGAAGCTATTATCTTGTAAACATTGCTGTTATAAAATTCTGTTTGCTTCATCTAGTAAGGCCACCCCCAAGCAGCTTAACCTTGACAGATAGAATAATTCCAGAAGCAAACCCTAGAACCAATAGCCAACCAAGGTAGCGTACTTCTCTCCAAAGCTAGCGTACCAAGCAGAGAGTCCAAACCATAACCAAGCCAGAAAGTCCAAACCATAACCAAAGACCAAGTCACCACTACAGCAGCTGCAGCTCTCCTCCAGTCATGCGCACCACTTGTCCTTATGCAGTTGTGAGAGTGAGTGTGACAGATGAGCTCTAGCACCCTCTTATTTATAGTCCTCCAAGTGGCCTAACTGGGTCGACTTCTACTTCTGGAGGATAATAATTTAATATAAATTATTATCTTGAGTCGACTTGTCTTCTAAGGTTATTTCCTAACCTTCTAGGGTTTCTCTTGCTTCCTGGAATATTCTAGACTCGTCAAAGGTTACATGTACAGGTTAATACCTCCCGCAGTTATCATAATATCAACAAGTCTATGGCTTCCTTCTGTTCTAAAATTGCTCAGTTTCATGATCAGTTACTTGTCACAGGGGTAAATGTTGAAGATGATGATCTTGTTCAAGCCATATTCAATGGCCTCCCACCTTCGTGGGATACTTTCCTTGCCAATGTGAATGGTAGGGAGACTCAGCCAAACTTTGAGCGCTTGTGGCATGACTGCCTTCAGGAGGAAGGTCTCATGACTTCAAGGACTAGTACTGGTAATGATGACAGTGTTGCTTTGGCTGCAAAGACAAGGAGAGGAAAGAATTCTCCCCCTCAGAAGCACTTCCATAAGAACTTCCAGAAAAGCAAGTACAAAGGTAACTTCAAAGGTAAAGGTTTTGATATGTCCAAAATGAAATGCTTCAGTTGTAATAAAATGGGACATTATGCTAAATACTGCAGATCCAAGAAGAAAGGCTTTCATAAAGGGAAGCATCATGCATCCACTGCTGAAGAAGGAGGATCAGATAATAAGGCAAGTGAATCTCCTAAGAGACAAGAGAACAGAAAAGAATACTACCTAGTGTCCGCTCTTTCTGGTCACCTTACTCCTGGTCGGAATTCTTGGTTGGTTGATAGTGGGGCTTCAAAACATATGACTGGTTACAAAAAAATCCTTTCAGATTTCCAGAAAAAGACTTGCTCAATGCAGGTACATCTTGGTGACAACTCATGTCATGATATCAAAAGGGTCGGTTCCACCTCTCTTTAGTTAAAGTCCAGATCCATCATTCACATTGATGAGATCTTATTTGTTCCTAGTTTGAAATAGAACCTATTGTCAGTTTCTGCACTTGAAGATAAAGGCTACAAGGTGGCCTTCATGGATTGTAAAGTTGTTCTTTGGACGAAAAATGGTCAGCTAAGTTTAGCTGAAGACATCGGAATTCGAGAAGGAGGTCTCTACAAGGTAACAAATCATTTTGCTCGTGCTCTTACTCATTCTACAGTCAGTCCCAGCGAGTTGTGGCACAGAAGATTCGGTCACCTTCACTTCAAGGCTCTCCCTAGAATTCAATCTATGGTAAGCGGTATGCCTCCTATTTCTTCTGATAAAAATGAAGTATGCAAAGGTTGTTTACTTGGAAAGAATGCAAAGAAGTATTTTCTGCACAGTAGCAGCAAATCTGAAGAAATCTTAGAGCTTATTCATTATGACATATGTGGACCAATGTCTTCTCCTTCCTTGAATGGCTTTCTGTATTATGTCATATTCATTGATGATCATTCTAGAAAATGTTGGATTTACTTTCTGAAGTTGAAGAGTGAAGCTTTTGCTAAGTTTAAAGAATTCAAAGCCTTGGTAGAAAATCAGATAGGGAAGCACATTCAAATTCTAAGATCTGATAATGGAGGGGAATCTGAATCCCATGAGTTTGAAAGTTTTTGTAAGGAAATCGATATTAAAAGACAGTTGATTGTTCCCTACAATCCTCAGTAAAATGGCGTTGTTAAAAGAACAAAACTATATGTGAAGCTGCAAAAGCTATGATGTTTGATCAAGATCTGCCCAACTCTCTTTGGGTAGAAGCTACAGGTACAGTTGTCTACATTCAGAACAGATGCCCGCATGCAATCCTAGAGGATAAAACTCCTGAAGAAGCTTTCTCTGGTAAGAAACCAGAAGTAGGACACTTGAGAGTGTTCGAGTGTCCAGTTTGTTGATGATTACAACTGCGTGAGACCTTCTCCAGGACACAGACTGATTGAGTCGACCTGAGAGAGAGCCCCTGAGATGGGTGTGTGGTTCCTATCTGAAACAGAACTAGAACGTAATGATGGCCTCCTCCTTACAGAGATTTGAGAAGAACTCCAGATGATTCTCCTGTGTAACGCAGTGAAAAAGGAGATCTGTTCAGTTGGACGTGCATGTGGTTGAGCACAAGGTGAACGTGTGAATTCCCATAGAGTTGGGTGCATCGTCATGAGACAGAGATGAAGATGATGTATTAGCCTCCTCTAAGCAGAGAGTTGAGATGATGAACTCCAGATGACTCTCCTGTGTAATGAAGTAGGAAAGAAGATCTGTTAAGTGGACGTGCATGTGGACGAGCATAGGTGAATGTGATCCTAGTGGCTG
>JASDQU010108700.1:292371-303666 GCA_032191745.1 Picea mariana | reverse complement strand
AGCTAATTTCTACAGAAATTTCAGAATTAGGGTTTCTACAACTCATTGAAGGAGCTCTTCACCTCACCAGTTTTATCCTATATTTCAAAGGCTTATTGTTGGCAGTCATAAGTTGAACAAAACCTAAAATTGCTAGCCTAGCCTAACCATTAGGTTTTTCTATCCCAGTTGACAAGGGTTTGTGAATAATCTAAAATTATAATGAAAAGAACTATGATGGAAGATAAGCTTGATGGATCAAGCAACTTCAAGTTACTGGTAGACAAGACTTCAGAGGAAGGCTTATTGTGGGTGATACAAAAGGGTGACACTATGACTACCCTCTTTATGAAGATGTCAAGAGGACAAACATCAACCAGGTGCCATTGGAGAAATCATATCAGCACCCTCAGGTATGCACGTGTATATATGTTATTTGTATCATTGTCATAAGGGAAATTGCAAGAGGAAGGAACATTTTGCTGAAGTCATGGATCCAGAGGGATCTCAGTGCATTCAGAGGAACAACACACTGGAAGTGAAGACTCCAAGTTTGATTGTTGTAATTGTCATTCCTCTAACCTATATTTCTAAAGTTTGCTACATTACAAGTAGGTGTTGTAGTTGTGACAATAATCCTTAAATTGTTTTGATTCTAGAGATGTACTCATTATTCTCCTTTAGGAGATATTCTTGTTTTGGTTCCTCTTGTTTTCTTGTTCTAGACAGGTTAACAACAAAGGAAGATGGTTATCCTTCAGAGGGAGTCACTTGACTCAGAGGGAGTCAAAACTATTTGAGAAAGAGGAAGAATAGAACCATCATTGAGGCAACCAATGCAATAATGCATGATCATAATATTTCTATGATTCTATGGGCAGAAGCATGGATGACACAGTATATGTTCAGAACAAGAGCCTTCACTAGACTTTGAAAAACATAACTCCCAAAGAAGTCTTCACCGGAGTGAAGCCTGAGATTGAACACTTCAGTATATTTGGGTGCCCAGTGTATTTTCATGTACCCAAAGAGAAGAAGTCCAAGCTAGACCCTTCAGGAAGAAAGGATACGTTTATGGGATAACAATGAATCTTCGAAGACATTCCAAATCGACATCCCTGGTCAGAGATAGATTGAGACAAGCAGAGATGTTGTCCTTGAAGAAGAGATAGCCTTTCAAAGATCTAGAGAATCTCAGATGGAGATTGATAGTGAGACAATAGCTTCTCCCCCTTCAACAGTTCAAAGGGAGACATACATTATTCCAGCTGATCCAATTGCTCCAGTTGATATGTTCAGAGATATTGCAGTAGGGCATAAAAGGCCTATCTAGGCTCACTCTGCAGGGGGAAGAGAAACATACAAACCTCTCAATACACATCCCAAGAAAGAAAAAGAGATTTTCAAGCTATCCTTCAGTCATGAGCCACTTCATTGATTCTAAGCCTCCTTGTCTTAGAGAAGCAACATGAGAACATGTATGGAAAGATGCCATAACAGAAGAACACTAGTGTATCTTAAAGAATGATGTATAAGATATTGTTCAGAGACCAGAAGGGAAGTTTGTGGTAACTTCCAAGTGGATCTATAAGATCAAGCATGCAGCAGATGGAAGCGTCGAGAAATACAAAGAGAGATCTATAGCCAGAGGATTCTCACAAATAGAGGGAGTTGTCTATGATAAGACACTTGATCCAATAAGCCCGATACGCTTCCATCTATACTACCACCCATGAGCTAGAAACTATATTATATGAATATATTCTTGATGAGTTTGAGTTTCAGAGAGAGTGTTGCTGATCCAAACCTATATTATTACAGTGTTGGTGACGAGAGCCTGATTTTGATCACTTATTCAAAAATCTTTGTTGTTGGATACAAGTAAGCTTTGACTTTTGATTTTGAGATGAAGCATCTGAGTATGATGCACTACTTCTTGGGACAAGTATGACAGAGGACCAATGAGATTTTTCTCGAGTCAAGGAAAATATATAGTGGGAATATTAAATAAGTTCAGTATGATAGAATGCAAATCCACGGTG
This sequence comes from Picea mariana, assembly GCA_032191745.1. Classification (NCBI taxonomy): domain Eukaryota; kingdom Viridiplantae; phylum Streptophyta; class Pinopsida; order Pinales; family Pinaceae; genus Picea; species Picea mariana. The sequence goes on along the minus strand of JASDQU010108700.1, from coordinate 301,645 downwards.
ATGGATTTGAAGAAAAAGATTGATGATGATTCAGAAGAGACTGATCCACAACTGATTGGATCATTGATGTATCTGGTTAACACCAGACTTGATTCATGCTATGCAGTGAATGTAATTAGTCATTCCATGACTTAACTGAGACAGACTCACTAGACAATAGCAAAACATGTATTGAGATATATACGAGGCACAGTTTGATATGGCCTGAGATATGCCTCCAGTGTGAACTTGATTTTGTAGGATATGTCAATACAGATTGAGAAAAGAGTACAGTGGACCGGAAGAGAACATCTGGTTGTTGTTTTGCCATGAAGGTTTTCATGGTTTCCTGGTGCAGCAGGAAACAAAGCTCCGTGACCTTGAATACCACAGAAGCAGAGTATATATCATTGAGTGTGCGAAGTAGTGCGGCTTCATAAAATTCTGACATATTTACTTGATCATGAGATGGATTTTATGATTATAACCAGAGTTGTGTGAAGCTCTTTGAGAAACTTGTGTTTCATGATAGATCGAAACACATTGAGATAAAATATAATTTTCAGAGACATGATGCAGAGGAAAGCAGTACATGTGTCATACCTTCCTACACATGAACAGATTGTAGACACCTTCACCAAACTAACTTGGTGAAGAATACATCTCTAAGTGAGAGGGAGTGTTGATTACTACAACGAAGAAAAAGTTTGAAGTACTTCCATGTGAGACTTGGCCTAATGAAGAATTCCTCCCTAGCTGAGAGGGAGTGTTGATGATTAGAGCTGCATGAGACATTCTCCAGGACACAGGCTTATTGAGTCGACCTGAGAGAGAGCCCCTGATATGGGTGTGTGGTTACTATATGAGACATAACTGGAACGTAGTGATGGCCTCCTCCTTACAGAGAGTTGAGAAGAGCTCCAAANCTCTAAGCAGAGAGTTGAGATGATGAACTCCAGATGACTCTCCTGTGTAATGTAGTGGGAAAGAAGATCTGTTCAGTGGACGTGCTCGTGGATGAGCACAGGTGAACATGATCCTAGTGGCTGAGCACTAGTGAGTGTGGTTATCCTATGAGACGCAGTGATATAGAGATATGAACATCCCTATGGATGTGACCCTAGTGGTTTAGCACTAGTGGGTGTATGAAATCCCTTGCTATATTGTTCAACAGTCAGACCTGCCTATAACCCTAATTGTAATGTAAAGGGTATAGGTCGGCCCCACCTTAATGTAATTAATTATTAATGTAAAATATAATTAATATGGTTATTATCAATTATATTGTGAGTTAGAGAGGTCGGCCCTGTTGTGCCAATAGACACTTTTGTTGGCCGGTCAAGTCTAATATGAGTAAAGGTAGATTCTCCATTGAGGAATCATATCTTTTGTGTGAGTTTGGAAATTTCAACAAGTACATCTTCTTGGGAAAAGTGTGCACCTCTCTTTGGCGCTAGTATTCTAGGGTTTGAAAGCACCCTCTTGTGTTCTAGGTTTTCTTGGTGGTGAAGGTATTTCTCTTGAAGAATATAGCGAAGGATTTGGCTGGGTTTTCTTCCCTTGTTGAGAAGGGTTTCCCAGGATACTTGTGTTCTTGTGCATGGTGTTTCTTCTTGTGATCTTTGTTGCTGCAACATAATTGTTTATGGTTTAAGTTAAATGATAAAAATGAATGAACTTCATGCTTAAACCTTGCTCATTGAAAAATCAACAAAGTTCCCATCAACTCCTCCAAAACCTAAAAAATTACCTTTTGTAAATCGACCATAACTTTTGACGTGAGTGTCTATTTCGTGCATTCTTTATATCGTTGGAAAGTTATTTTTGAGATATACAACTTCCTGGTTAGACATTTTAAGAAATTTCTAAGAAATGGTCTTCTTTTTTCAGGATCAAGATTTGACACCTTGTTAACAACCCTAGGAGAACACTACACCTCAACTATGAGCAGAGGAACCACAAAGTGTACTCAAGGAATTTTGGGTGAAACTTCAATTAGTTAATGATTCAACTTTATGAGTTTGGATGCTTGTTTATAATATTTTTCCTCTAATATCACTCATTTTTGCATGTTGAACGTTGTTAGGTATTGATGTCGAGAGGAAGACGCAGTCTTGTAATGCGATCTACAACCAAAGAAAATAGAACAGTAAAACAATATCAATTTTTCCAGCAACACAAAGTAGTGAGGGGAATCAATCTCAAATGATCTAAGAATGAGTATGAACCCTACGACAACCGATTCCCCTAATGCACAAGCCAATCATTACGGTGGACAAGGTGCACCATGACCAAAATCCATGACGGCCCGCGAGCGCTAGAGGAAAAATTTTAAATGCAACTGATGTCTTCTCCCTCTCATCATTACAAAAGGAATAAAGGAAAAGGTTGGGAAATGAAAGGTCACTAGGGTAGGCAAAAGGCCAAGGATCACATTGACCTACAATAAATACCAGAATTGTATCGAAGAGAAGGGATTTTTGGCTCTTCAAACATTGTAAACTTCTGAACTATTTTAGGAATATAGTGTTAACTAAAATTGGAGAGATTTCCTTAGAGTTTTCATGTACTATTGCTAAAACTATTAATACAGAGAATCCCTGAGGGCCAACTTTCGATAGAGAGAAGGAATCGCATGTGTTGTTGTTTTGTTGTGAACTATTTCAAGCAAAATGTTTGTTGTTCACATGGGTTGTAAGAGCATGTTTCTTTATGGACTATTCTGACACAATATATGTTTCCTTTCAGTTTTGTTACTCTTTCTTATATTACATGTCTTTAGCGAATGAGTTGTGAATGTATGCAGAAATGTGACTTAGACTTTTTTGGTTATAGACTTGTATGCATGTGTTTCTAATTGTGCTCCTTCGTGACAACTATCTTATTGGGATTTATGCATAGTTTAGTTTCATTACAACTCATTATGTTACTATAGTTTTCTCTTAGATAGGATAAGATAGATTAGAAATAGATTAGACTTGCATTTACATAGTCTTCATATACATTTTCTGTTTGCATAAACATCCATCACTCACTTTCATTGGTGGACCAAGCCGCAATTGGTAAAACCAAACCAACAGTGGTTGTCGGGCCATAATTTGGATGGGTTCCCTATTCCAAACTATGAGAGGTCTAATTGGGACTTCTTACCGGGGAGAACCCCTTACTATTGTCGGGAGAATTTAGACCCATCAACATATTACTAAATTAAGAACTAATTATCATGAGATGCATAGTGAAACTAGATGTTGGAAAATTCCCAAAACACCATAGCATGAAAGAATCTGTCACCTTTGTGACACCCAAAGGGTTGAAGATGAAAATCACGTTCTCCTAGAGTGTCGTGCGTATACCCATATTAGATCCCAATTTCAAAATATTTTTCACAATACCGACCTTCCTAACCTTCTAAGTCATCAAAACTATAGTGATCTTGGAACGCTTCTCCTAATGCTTTTTGAGATTGAAGTTACATTCTAAATAAATCCAGGGAATCTCTTACCTTTCTTAAGGTCCAATAGACCAATCTTGGTCTCAGTGGACATTAACCTTCATCATCATCATAATATTATGTTTTTTGTGTTTATATATTATATTAGTATACGCAAGAAAATAAATTAAGCATGGGAAAAGAATGAGAGATATGTAGTGATAAAATTTGAAGGGCTACTCTTAATTTAAAGTTTAAGGGTATATATTCATCCAACCTTTTCATAATGAAAATTTGCAAAAATAATGGTATTCCAATTGACAAGAGTAATCTAGTATACATTGAATGCCCTCAGCCAGTTCATGTGTGAGCCGAAACATATTCATATGGTTGCTGCCAAACATATTTTCAGATATTGTTTGGAGGTGTAATGCTTCATGGATATACAGATTTGGATTGGATGGGCAGTACAGTGCACCGGAAGAGTACTTCCAGATATTGTTTTAGTTTGGGTTCAACTATGATCTCCTAATCCAGCAGGAAACAAGGCTTCATAGCCTAGAGCATAGCAGAGGAAGAATACATTGCTACAAATGTTGTCAGTAGAGAAGCAGTGTGGCTCAGAAAGATACTCTCATATTTGTTCAGTGTTGAGTTGGAACCCACAATAAACCACTGTGATAACCAGAGCTCTCTGTGATTCCTATGTTTTCATGACAGAACAAAACACATTGAGATGAGATATCACTATGTTCAGGACATAGTGTAGAAGAACATTCTCAATATTCAGTATATTCCGACGGCGGAACAAACCACATATATTTTGACCAAGCCTCTGTCATTGACAAAGTATGTGTACTTTCGAGACAAGCTTGGTGTTGCTGAGAATGTCTCTCTTCCTGAGAGGGAGTGTTGAAATTAGTGTAGTTGCAAGAACCATTCTCCAGAGGATAGCTAAGAACCTAGCTGAGATCTAGGGCCTCGAGTGCACTCCTGGGGTTTCTTGGTTTGGGACCAAGCAATTAGAGCCATGGAAAAATACCCCAGTGAGGGCCCCCGATATATTGTTGGGGTTCTTGGTCAAGGACCAAGTAGTAAGTCCCTAGATGTGTTCTAGGGCACCTCGATATGTTCCAAGGAATCCTTTCTCCGTGCTTGGATTGATCCTTGGATGCATTCCTTGGTGGTTGATAATATAAGTCCCTAGATTTGTTCTAGGGCCCCTGGATGTGTTCCAGGGAATCCTTGCTTGGTGCTTGGATTGATCCTTGGATGTGTTCCTTGGTGGTTGATGATGTAAGTACCAAGATGTGTTCTAGGGCCCCTGAATGTGCTCCAGGGAATCCTTGATTAAACGTTTGGGTTGATCCTTGGTCTTGTACCTTGGTGGATGAACGACCCTATATGTGTTATAGGTCCCCCATATGTGTTCTGGGGTACCCGGGCCTTGGACCAGGTAGTTCTTGGTTGTGTACCAAGATGTGATGATGTGTGATCTTCTTCCTCTCTCCGAGGATGGGCCATGAGACCTAGGAGAAACCATGAAGATGGACATGACCACATCATGGATGTTTCCCCCTATGCAGTGATGATAAAAGTTTACAATCCATCATGAGACTTATGTGGAAATGTTTTACCATTGAAGAGGAACCCCTTGACCTTGTCTTGTAGTCCCCCCTTTCTTGTTTTTTTTTCCTCCTTGTTTAATGTAGTGTTGGGGTTTTATAAGTCACTTTGACTTATTTGACTTTTAATTAATATTTTAATTAATTAGTTATTAATTATCTTTTATTTATTTTTTTAGGGTTTGACTTAATCCTAAAGATAGGGTTAAAATAGAAAACCCTAACCTACCCACCTAATCTATAAATAAGAACCTACCCCTCTCTCATTCATACACTCTCCTATCTCTTCCTAGTCTGAACTTGTTGCGGCTACCTCAGATTGTTTTTATTATTTGTGGTACGACTTTCCTAGTGGATTTTCTTTTTTAGTTTTGAGGTATTGGTTGGACAGTTTTTCAGTTTAGTCTTAGCTTGCTGGTTGGGAGATACTACATATCTTCTCCTTGGTTGTATGTGTATGTTGTGGATCTTTTGTTGACTGTTGTGGGTCTTCTCTTGACAGTCGCAGACCTTCCTGTGATTACCACAGACCTCTCCGTGGTTGAGTGTTGGAGCTACAGACCCTTCCTTGACTGTATGTGTATGTCATGGACCTTCTGTATGTGTTGTGGCCTCTTCATTTGTTGCTACTGTGTGTTGTGAGAGTACGGTGACCTCCCATCTCCTTGCTGCCACTATGTATAGGGTGTCAATTCCTTCTAGGTAGCCTCTGGCTCCTCCTCCTTTGTTTGCTGGTGCATTCCCTCTTGAAGGGCTTCTCTTTGTTGTCCCTTTTGTTGGTGCATTCCCTCTTGAAGGTTTTCTCTCTGCTGTCTCTATTTTGCTGGTACCTTCTTTGGCTTGAAGGGTTTTGTTATTGTAGTGTACTACAATTTAGTTTCAGACAGTTTGTTGTGGGTGTTTGCATCAATTTTGTATGTGGTCCTCCTTGGAAAAACAGTCTACCTAATATCATGATAGACGATCATAACCCTTGAGTTTGATCCATGACTTTAAGCTAATTTTTGAGCATATTAAAGGGGACAACATCTATCTGTGACAAGTACATCCCTCATTGGCTAGAGGTAAGTTAAGATTTGTTTTGTTTGAAATCTACATTCAAATATTTTTTTCTTCATATGCTCAGATCTAACTTTCTATATTTAATCTGCTTCAATTAAATTTTTTAAGTGTTGATCTATATTTTTATTAGTGCACAGATTTGAAAATATATTATTGTTTTCTATTTTTCCCTAAAATCTAACAGGCATTGACTCCCACGCAAATGAAGAGGGTTATTTCAAAGCCTGAAAAACTGAATACTTTATCCATTAATGGCGTGAACATTAGTGATACTAAAATGTCCATCTTGGAAGGTGGAAAGGTTTAATAAATATCCTCATCTATGTGTGATTGCTAAAGAGTAAGAAGTAGTAGAGTAGTTCTTTTGTTGGAAGGTTCCACTAACAAGGCATTAAGAAAATATGATTTGGGATACATGCATACCATATCATACAAGATAATAAGAATATTAACAAAGTGAGACCGGAGATGGTTGGACCCTGCAATCACAATTATTTTTTTGTCATAGGAACATATGTCCCAGATATTTAGGGACGGTCACGGGAACTCTCGGGCGGCTAAGGAGAGTTGCACAATGATTTAAGTTGAGTCTGCGCACAATAGGACAACAATACGAAAACCTAGCCTAGGCTCAGTTATTGCAATGATCACTTGCATCGAGAGCTTAAAAGAATGCACAACAACACGATCACTCGATGAAGTTCATAACTTATACCCAACTTACACCGACGAGGTTTATAACTCGGTCTTTGATTCACATTGGAGGAGTTCATTCAAACTCCTTCGATGCACATCAGAAGAGTTCGCTCAAACTCTTCTGATGAAAATCATAAGAGTTCATTCAAACTCCCTCGATTTTAACTCCTCCTATGCAAATCAGAGGAGTTCCCATCAACTCCTCCGATGCAAATTGGAGGAGTTCCCATCAACTCCTCCAAAACCTAAAAAATTACCTTTTGTAAATCGACCATAACTTTTGATGCGAGTGTCTATTTCATGCATTCTTTATATCGTTGGAAAGGTCTTTCCGAGATATACAACTTCCTTGTTGGACATTTTAAGAAATTTCTAACCAATGGTATTCTTTTTTTCAGGGTCAAGATCTGACACCTTGTTAACAACCCTAGAAGAACACAACACCTCAATTACGAGCAGAGGAACCACAAATTGTACTCATGGAAGTTTGCGTGAAACTTAAATTAGTTAATGCTTCAATTTTATGACTTTGGATTCTTTTTTATAATAGTTTTCCTCTAATATCACTCATTGTCACATGTTGAACGTTGTTAGGTACCAATGTCGAGAGGAAGACGCAGTCTTGTATTGCAATCTACAACCAAAGAAAATAGAACAGTAAAATGATATCAATTTTTCCAGCAATGGAAAGTAGTGAGGGGAACCAAGATCGAATGATAGAAGAATGAGTATGAACCCTACAATGACCGATGCCCCTAATGAACAAGCCAATCATTACGGTGGACAAGGTGCACCACGACCAAAATCCATGATGACCCAAGAGCGCTAGAGGAAAATTTTGAAATGCAATTGATGTCTTCTCCCTCTCATAATTACAAAAGGAATAAAGGAAAAAGTTGGGAAATGAAAGGTCACTAGGGTAGGTAGAAGGCCAAGGGTCACATTGACCTACAACAAATACCAGAATTGTATCCAAGAGAAAGGATTTTTGGCTCTTCAAACATTGTACACTTCTGAACTATTTTGGGAATATAGTGTCTACTAAAATTGGAGAGATTTCCTTAGAGTTTTCATGTACTACTGCTAAAACTGTTAATACAAAGAATCCCCCGAGGCCAATTTTTTATAGAGAGAAGGACTCACATGTGTTGTTTTGTTGTGAACTATTTCAAGCAAAATGTTTGTTGTTCACATGGGTTGTAAGAGCATGTTTGTTTATGGACTATTCTGATGCAATATATGTTTTCTTTTAGTTTTGTTACTCTTTCTTATATTACATGTCCTGAGAGAATGAGTTGTGAATGTATGCAGAAATGTGACTTAGACTTTTTTGGTTATAGACTTGTATGCATGTGTTTCTAATTGTGCTCCTTCATGACAACTATCTGATTGGGGTTTACGCATAGTTTAGTTTCATTACAACTCATTATGTTACTATAGTTCTCTCTTAGCTAGGATATGATAGATTAGAAATAGATTAGACTTGCATTTACATAGTCTTCATCTACATCTTCTGTTTGCAAAACCATTCATCACTCACTTTCATTAGTGGACCGAGCCGCAACTAGTAAAACCAAACTAGCTATGGTTGTCGGGCCCTAATTCAGATGGGTTCCCTATTCTAAACTATGAGAGGTCTAATTGGAACTTCTTACCAGGGATAACCCCTTACTATTGTCGGGCAAATTTAGACCCGTCAACATATTGCTAAAGTAAGAACTAATTCTCATGTGCTGCATAATGAAACTGGACGTTGGAAAATTCCCAAAACACCATAGAATGAAAGAATCTGTCACCTTCATGACACCCAAAGGGTTGAAGATTAAAATCACTTTCTCCTAGAGTGCCCTAAATATACCCATATTAGATCCCAATTTCAAAATATTTTTCACAATACCGACCTTCCTAACCTTCTAAGTCATCAAAACTATATTGATCTTGGAACGCTTCTCCTCATGCTTTTTGAGCATCGAAGTAACATTCTAAATAAATCCAAGTAATCTCTTACCTTTCTTAAGGTCCAATAGACCAATCTTGGTCTCAGTGGACATTAACCTTCATCATCATCATAATATTATGTTTTTTGTGTTTATATATTATATTAGTATACACAAGAAAATAAATTAAACATGGGAAAAGAATGAGAGATATGTAGTGATAAAATTTGAAGGGATACTCTTAATTTCAAGTTTAAGGATATATATTCAGCCAACCTTTTCATAATGAAAATTTGCAAAAATAATGGTATTCCAATTTACAAGAGTAAACTAGTATACATTTCATTAAAATGTATTTCTAAAAAAAGATTGCCCTTCCAATTTTTTAAACATTAAAAATTAAGTAACCAAAAAATGAATAAATTATAATTTTAAAGAAACTAATAATAAGCATACATTTTTAATTTAAAATGTAACATTTTGATGAGTTATATGTACATTAAAAATAAAATTAAATTCATAAATAATGAGTCACTATTGTTTTC
>JASDQU010108700.1:241063-268939 GCA_032191745.1 Picea mariana | reverse complement strand
TTTCAAATTAAAACCCTAACTAACCTAGCGTCTAACCCTAGCAAAATTGAACTAACCCTAATGAGATGACGTCCTGCCCTAATTAAATTTTTGCTTGGATAGAAAGGTGCGGCCTAGTCTTCTCATCATAGCCGTGGAGGTTTATTGCATTTTTGTTGGTTGAATATGTCAAAACATCAGTCCTTGGCTAGCTAACCCTAATCTGCAACAAGATTTATATAGGTGACGTCACATAGTGTAGATCTCTTGTTTATGCATGCAACGTTGTGACTTTCATCACCTATCTTGATAGACATTGAGTTATTCATTGCATCTCTAGGCTTATTTAACAAAACGTTTTTGCTCATTGTCTTTCTTTTGACCTAAATACTAATGCTGACGTCACACCTATAGCAGCAACAATATAGGTGACGCAGCAACATTATATATTGAGCAGATTTATATTGCATTATGATATAATTGAGATTAATTGTACACATTGAATGCCTTTATCTTTATGCTTTATTGATATAAATCTTTGCCTTTGTTTAGCCATCATTGACTTCGTCAATAATAGCACTTAATCATTGCTCATATATATTTGAAGATAGTCATTAATTGTGAAATACTAACCACTGCAGCATATATTCTAGTCTTTTGTCTTGTCTCGCAAACAGGTGCCATTCAGTGGAAGACTTTTCTGTTGACTATCTCTTATTGGGCAGTAATCTGTGAAAGGGAACCTCTTATCTTGATCTATTACCCCTTCAGCCCTTCCAAAGCCCAGATTACATAGGGACGTCTCCCTTGGACTTGCCCTCCTAAATAGAAAGAGCCCCCCATCAAGGTGACAGTGGGTGGGGAAGCTCCTGTTACGCCGGTTTAAGCCTTGACTCTTGCTATCTAAACCCTTCCTACAAACCGTGCGATAACAGGCCTCGAGACATGATCCCTAAAAGTGGGGGATAACAGGGCCCATTCAAGGGTCTTTCTGCTTGGTCCCAGACCAAGAACGCCAGTGATCTACTGGGGGCCCTCACAAGGGTCTTTTCAATTTTGCCATGGCTTCTAACTGCCTGGTCCCAGACCAAGAACCCCAGGAGTGTACTGGGGGCCCTAGTCCACAACTAGGGTCTTATGCCATCTTCCAGGAGAATGGCTCTTGCAGTTGCATTAAATTCAACACCTAGTATATACAGAGTTCGACCCCCCTTCTTTATACACTTGTTATGCAGCACAAGGGTGAATGAGAGAGGGCAGCATATGAGTCTAGTACTGTTGTCTATTATTTTACACAGTGAGAGAGGGCAGCGCTTGAGTTAATTTATTGCAGCTAATCAATACACACAGTTGCAAAGGCAGCGAAGTATAATTTGTGTATTGGTTACTGTGTAAAAGGGTAGCGAAGGATTTTTGCTAGTAGTGTTGGTTTATAACAGCAGTAAAGGACAGCGAAGTATTTCGTTGTTTGTTGGTCATACAGTCAGGTATAAGACTTACTTGGCAAGTTCAATCAAGAGCATATTTCATGGTGGTTTCTTGTATATGATCTTACATATTATTTGCAAATAAAGGAACATTGTTTGCTGGAGTTTTCTCCCTTCTTGGGTTTCTCCAAGGTAAATTCTTGTGCATGTGTGAGATTCTATTTGAGTACTTCTTTTACTATTGTTCATCATTTCAAGTGTCCATTTTTGTTGGCTGAAAGATCAAGTTTTGTTTAAAGTGGAAGAAAAGTAAAAGAACAGTAAACACTTTGACATTGATATATATGTGCTTGAAAATTTAACAAGATCAACGTCATTAGATGTAGAGTGGCTGTAGCATTTTCGAAAAGTGGTGATAATAAAGAATCCGATAAATATTAATGGGTTACGGCAATTTCAAATGTGTCATTTTAAAAACCATTGCCACATTTTGACCACATGTGCCACATGGAGAAGAGAACCCTTGATATTTATTTACTTTCTTTGTTGGTTGGCACATATATGGAAGCTTATCATATGGTCAACCAACCACCCAATCATCTAGAGGATGTGTCCCATGTTCTTGTGTTATTCTTGGAGGTCGTTGCATAACCAACTCCATTATTTTATTATTGTTCACTTGTCTCATGGGGTTGGTTACATGAGAGCATTATTGTATTTTTTTCCTTGGATATTTTGTTGTTTCTTTTTGGAGAAAAATTGGATCTCAACAACTCATTGCTACTTTTAGTAAGGAGGTCGTTGAGAAGGATATTTTATTGTTATTCCTTGGAGAACTAATGGATCTAGGAAAACAAATACTTATTTGTTGTTCAGAATATAGAGCAGAAAGCTATATAAGAGTTTGCTCTCTCCAGATGATGTGTGGTTGGTCTTGGGTTTGAAAACCCTTGAGACTCTTGTTTAGCATATTGTTGGAGCTATTGAATGGATGAGCAAAGTGCCTTGTGGATGAGGAAATCTTCTAGATCTCTACGTTATCTCAGGTTGATGAAATCTTCTTAGATCATGGTTATGAAACATTGAACGGGGTAACACCATTTCTCTTCTATTGTATTTATCATTGGGATATTTTATTTTGATGCATTTTTCTCTACACTTGGTTGTATGTGTTACCCCCCCATGCCTAGGTGTAACTAGAGATCATGTCTCATGGCCCGCAATGGAGATAATGATCTCGACCATGATGATGATCAACATGTCCATAGAAGGCAACCCCCTCAGATTGCCTTTTTCTACTACAGATCATCCAAGCTCATCATATCCAATCAACTCAGTGTATGGGAGATGGTAAGCTAGTGTCACCACGAGGTATGTTAGTCCTTCTTGTTGATATTATGGTAGTTGTAGGAGGTATTAACCTCCATATGTAACCTTTGACTAGAATAGAATATTTCGGAAGAAAGAGAAACCCTAAACAAATGTGTGAAAACCCTAGAAGACATGTCGGCTCAGCAGAATGTATAATATGAAGGTATTATCCTCTAGGAAGACAAGTCGGCCTCATAGGAAACCAGAAACAGTACGCAAGTTTGGAGGAGGAGGAGGAGCAGCTACTGCAGTTGTACGGTTTTCTCTTGTTTAGTCTTTTCAATACTTTCTCTTGTGCGCTACCCTTGGAGAAGGTGCGCTCTCTTGGTCATCTATTGGTTTTGGTGTGGCTTCCCAGAATTATTCTTTTTGTCAAAGGTTAAGGTGCTCGGGGGTGGCTTTATGCCTATGGATGGGTGACAATGGTGTAGCATTGTCTATGGCTAAGTGAGCACAATATTCTAACAGGTTATGGGCCCACACCTCCTTCAGAACAGTCTAACCACTGGAAGGTAGATCCGCAGCTCTCTGTCAAGCTTGTTGTAGCACAATTGTAGTTGCAGTGTCAGTTCCTTCATGTCAGTTCCTTCGTGCCAGTTGCAGTGCCAGTTGCAGTGCCAGTTGCAGCACCAGTTGCAATGCCAGTTGCAGCACCAGTTGCAATGCCAGTTGCAGCACCAGTTACAGTGTCAGCACCAGTTGCAATACCAGTGGCAGTGAAGGTTTTTGTGAAGTATTGGGACTAATTTTTGGTTATCTTAGTGCGTCCTAACCCAGTGCATCTCCTGGTGCCCTCGGCCATCAAAAACGTCAAAGTTGAATTTTTCGGGTCAAAGTCAACGTTTGACTGGTCAAGGTCATGACTTCCTCCATAAAATCAGAGTGGCGCAGCAGAAGCATGGTCTCTTGGTAAAGCATGGAAGACAATGATTGACATCATCCTTGCAAAGAACAAAGGGCAAAATTATGGAACCACAGAATGAAGAGCAGGCGTCAAAGGATGAAGAGTTTGATTTTTGGAGCTTCCAAGCACATGGAGTAGGAGAAACAATAACTATTGCATATTTGAATCTCTGGAAAGAAAATGGATCTTTGTCCAAGAAGCAATCGTAGAGCCAGAAATATCTCAGATCTAATACATTCAGAGGAACAACACTCTCCAGGTTGGAAAGAATACTTGCCTCAGAAGAAAAGCAACTCAAGCGGAACAATAGCTAGACTCCAGGTTTGAATATAAGGTTTGATATTTTTATTATTACTACTTAAGTGAGTATTGCAATCCTTTAGATTTTATTAATGCTAGGAACAAATGAATACTTAGTAGCATGTACTATTAATATAAATGTTTATTGTACTTAATTGCAATATGAACTAACATCTCCTCTAGGAGATATTTCTTGTTCTTGTTCTCAAGCAAGACACCTTGGTAATGTTATAATGAATTACCATGAAATTGATATGTTCTTATATAAAATGCTATTATATTGGAAATACTTTTGCTCTTGTTGTTTCGGTTTCGGGCAGGTTATCCTACGTATTCCAGGAAGGTTACCACAGAAAAGCAAGACTTGAAAGGACTCAGAGGGAGTCAGACTTCAGAGGGAGTCATTGATTAGGAAGAAGCCAGCTTGGCTTCGTGACACTTTGCAGGACGCAAAGGTGCATGCAGCAGACGGAAGCGTGGTCCGAGGATTCTCTCAGATAGAGGGAGTTGACTTCAAAATTTGAGATGAAGGATATTGCAAGACTTCATTAGAGACATGGTGCAGGAAGGAGAAATGAGGCTCCATCACTTATCCACAGATGAGCAAATAGCTGACATTTGCACTAAGCCTCTGTTTGGAACAAGCTTGGCACGAATGCAAATGTTTCCATGGGGGAGTATTGATGATTGCAACATCGTGTCGATATTCCAAGATTGATCAGACAGACTTGATCATGTGGGAATAGGCCCAGATGTAATCTTCGACAGACTGAAGATTCGAGTTGCTGCTAGATCTCCTATTTGTGAATTGCATCGGGCCTTGAAACTCTCATGAGTAGGTGAGTAGCCCCGATAAGCATCAGGCCGACTCTATCTCCACAGGAACTAGGCTGCAAACCAGGGGAGATAGGGAACATCTACATCCGGAGTAGATGTGCCCCGACATAGTCTTCGACGGACTGAAGACTTGAGGTGCTTGAGGTGCAATTCCATGTGTCCGATAGCATCGAGTTGAATGCATTCACGAAGTGATCCTGTGAGAGGATCACCATGAGGTGTTTGTGGCTCCGATGTGGTCATAATTCTTGTCATGGGAAGAACGACCCGAGGTGCTAGACACACATGTCTGATAGCATCGAGCTAAATGCATTCACAGAGTGATCCTATGAGGTAAATGTGGCTCTGATGAGGTCATGATTCTTGTCAAGGGACAAGAATGACCCGAGGTGCTAGACACGTCGTGGTGGAGATGGATCATCAATATAGCTAAATGAGGCTCATGGATATTGTGATATTGTCTATGACAGAAAAATACCAAGAACAAGTACGACGATATGTTTTGATGATTGCTACCAGATGATGCTGATAGTGATGATGATACATGATACTTGTGACTTGATCTATGATGATGTTACCTGTAGAATGGTCTACAAGACTATGTGAGTCTTGCACATGCCATGTGAAGATGAATGGATGTGTTAGAGACCATTAATACCTCCCTAGCTAAGAGGGAGTGTTGATATTATGGTAGTTGCGAGAGGTATTAACCTCCATCTGTAACCTTTGACTAGAATAGAATATTCTGGAAGCAAGAGAAACCATAAACAGATGTGTGAAAACCCTAGAAGACAGGTCGGCTCAACAGAATATATAATATTAATGTATTATCCTCCAGGAAGACAAGTCGGCGTCATAGGAAACTAGAAACAGTGCGCAAGTTTGGAGGAGGAGTAACAGCAGCTGCAGTTGTATGGTTTTCTCTTGTTTAGTCTTTCTGATACTTTCTCTTGTGCGCTACCCTTGGAAAAGGTGCACTCTCTTGGTCATCTGTTGGTTCTAGTGTGGCTTCCTAGAATTATTCTTTCTGCCAAAGGTTAAGGTGCTCGGGGGTGGCTTTATGCCTATGGATGGGTGACAATGGTGTAGCATTGTTTATGGTTAAATGAGCACAATATTGTAACACTTCTTTCATGCGAAGTGTTGTGCTTAATTTGCTAGGCATGTGGATGAGGATCATCAATTGAAGTTGGATAATGGATCACTGGCTCAAGAAGTTATGTTTGTTTCCTTGTTTCACCTTGGTGGCCAATTTCTGAGCCCTAGCCCTGTGTTGTCATCCCCCAGGGAAAAGGGGTACTATTGGGGGGCCCTCACACGGGTAGTGTTTTGTTCCCCACCATACTTAACACTTTCCATCCTAGAGCCCATCGCAATGTTCTAAACTTCAATAATGGGTCATGGTCCATTCTCTCATGAGAAGAGGGGCTAAAGGCCCAGAGGTTGATTGCAGCCACTGCTAAAAGAATAAAAGAATGATGCTAAAGAAAGAAGGGAAAGATAGCAGAGGACTCTCAAAAGCCAGTCCAAACTTAAGCTCTACCCTTTTCGTGCTCACCCCAGTCCCAAGCAGTAATACTATAGCTTGAAACCTTATAAAAGGGGACTTGCAAATATGAAAAGAGGACAAATAAAAAGACATATAAAGGGGTTTGGAAAAAATAGCACTTAGAAAGTGGTAACTCAAGAGCAAGCGCACCCTCCACAAAGGTGCTCATAGAAATGGATTAAATGACACCATATGCCATGAAGTAAGCCCAACACGTACCACTATCACACTTACTCTTGAAAGGTTCTTTTTCTTTCACTCTTTCCCTCGGGACATATACCTCTACCTGGGTCTTTTCTTTCAATGTTTTGGTTGGCACACCTAATAGGGTTTGATGAAGGCCCTCCCATATTCAAACTTGCCAACTTACATAAAGTCCCGAGTTGGTGTGATACTTGAAGGGAATACTGAAGTGAATTATATGGCTTATATCTTAAGTAACAACTTACTTTGCATGATTTAAGGACTACTATATCTTGTGAACATTGATTTACTTGATTTACTCTATTTTGATTCAGATGCCCCTGACATGGTTCTTTGAAAGATGCCCCAGGCTTTCACCAAGGACGTTGCGCCTTTATTTGCAAGATTTGGCACGTGTGATGCAAAGCAATGAATCACCCAGTGACTTGACACATTCAGACATGGGCTCTCGCATCTTCAAGACCTTGGACGATGGATAGATGGGCTTGATTTTGACAGATTTGGTCATGGTGGCATAGAGATGGGGAGAAAGCCCACACACTGGGCTCTACACCCCAGAGGTTATCCTGCACTGGATGGAGGAAGTTGCACGGGGAGATGATTGGAGGACACCGAAAGACGATGCATAGCCTTCTCTTCGGACACAACCCCTTGCACCTTGGACACTGGGCTTTTAGGTGATGACGTCGTGCTAGGGTTTGACAGAGATGATGGGGTTTGTTGCGACTTGGATGCCAGTGATGACTTTGAGAGATGATGTGGCATGCTTCCACCTCCTTTGCACCTTGGACGATGACACATGACCTTGGAGAGGCCCTTCTATCCCATTGAAGGCATGACGTCACCACACGTGTGGCCATTTTTGTATTATTTTTGCATATTTATCATTTGTAAAGGCAAATCTGAGGGGTCGGCCCCACTTAAAGAGACATGAGTTTTTATTTTGTGACTTTTGGAGTGCTAGGGTTTTCCTTATAAATAAAGCTAGCACTCCATTCATTTTCATCATCATTTCCTCTCACATTTGTGGGAGGGCAACTCTAAAAAGTTCGCTATTTCTCTCTCTTCGTCTCTTGAACTCATACACTACTTTGGAGGAAGGATCTTTTGTGGATGTCTTTGCTTTCTTGAATGATTTATTTCTGCAACAAGGGTTTTGTATGGCCTAGCAACGTGGAGAAGTAAGCAATTTCTGCAATTTCATGTCTTTTGCTAATGTCTAAGGTGTTAATTACTATCTTGTTGCAAGTTACTTTGTCTTATTGAAACCCTAGGAAGAAAACATAAGTGCTTCTCTCCTTCACAAGTTTTACTATCCAAGTTTTGTGAAAGCATTCTTTGCTAGGGTTAAGAACCTAAGGCCCAAAAGTGTTTGCACCTTGGAGTTTTAATCTTAGTCTTTGATCCTTGACCTAGTGGAATAAGAAGAAGGAAAACAGCACCTAGGGCCTGTTGACCGCCTCTCCAACATAGGTGGTCAACTCCATGTGCCATGAAGAGATGCATCATTAGATGCAAATTTGTTGAAGACTTTTGGTTCTATAGGGCATTGTTTGGCCCCAACACTTCTTTTTGTAACTGGAATTTCCACACCCCTGCGTGGGTCAATAATGTAATAGGTTTGCATGGATCATGTCTAGGTCAGTTACCTTGGGATCGGTTCACTAGGAGAAGTTCCTTTCATCGAGGGTTTTTTATCCTCAGGTTATCAATTGGGCTTTTCAGCCTTATTGATTTCCCTTGAGTTTTTCCCTCACACTTGCAATAATTCCTCCAAAGTCGTGAACGACGTTCTAGTGGGCTTATCTTTTGGTAACTATTGTAGGGAATCATTGTAAATGATCATGCAAGACATCTTAGAAAGTTTCGCGGAATTCCATAGAGTCTAGATTAGTTTTTTTTAATTAATTAATTTTTAATTAAATTTCCCTAAGTTTGGAGGTTTAATTAATTAATTAATTAATTATTTTTGAGTAAAAATTGTAAAAACTAGGTCCTTGGATTTTTGATAGGAGTATTTGTGCTCAAAAGAAATGGAATAGCACCCCCTACACCCTTGGACCAAGTTTCAGCTCAGTCGGACAACTTTTGTTGTGGGTTTGTCCACTCGGAGTGTCAGTCAGTCAATAACAGCAATTTTAATTGCTAAAGTCCAAACATGGCAAAAATGTAAAAATGTAATAATGAGTTAAAGGGATGTTAAATGATGGGATAAAGTTAGAGAGAGACTCCCTAAGTCTTTCCTACCCACCCAACCTTGATTTAACCCTCTCTCGCCTCTCACCCTCTCACCCTCGTCAAAAAGTGGCACCCTAGGGGGAAAGTTACGCCTTCTTTGAGAAGGGGACATGGCAACCTTGTGTTTTCCTTGGTCTTTGAGCCTCCCTCTTGGGTAATGTGCTCTCCCTCACCCCCATTTCCCTCCTTAACTCACTCCACTCCCCTTTCCCTCACTTATTACACTCCATCCCTTGTCCCATCTCCAAGAGGTGCGCCCTCCTAGGAGAGTTACGCCCCCCTCCACTTAGAAAATTCCAAAAATAATTTTTTTTAAATTATTAAAACCTTTCCACTCCCTTGGCACTCATCCCTAAGCCTCCCACTACCCTTTGCTTGATCCCAACACCTCCCACACCTTTCTACACCCTAGATCTAAGATCTAAACCATAAGTGGTGCGTCCTAGCCTTGGGATCTCATCTCTTGCTTGGTGGTGGACACTTGGCATTGATCCAAGAGAGGTAGGTTTGCCTCTCCAAGTATAAATAAATCCCTTTCCTCACTCCCAACTCACCATATCTTGAGCGATTGTTCTGCTACTTGATTTCTACTTGTTAGGGTTTTGGAGTAAGTTTTCTCCAAGATCCATTTTCTTGAGTAATAAAGAGAAGCTTTGGAGGATAATTGGAAGGCTATGCATATGCTTGTTCTTGCCACACATATGAGGTAAATTTGTTTAGATTTGGTTGGTGATTGCACACATTGCATCTTAGGTAAAATGTTACTTGGGTAGATCTATCAATGCATGTGCTTGTAGATCTATATATCTTGTTTTGCTCGATAGGATTGAAATGTCATCTTGTTAGTATATGCAACATATTATCTCTTGTATGCACATCAACTCTCAAGTTTTGCAGGTTTAGCTTGAAGGGTTTCATTGGGAATGCACCAAGGAAGATTCTTCCCTTGAGACACATACAAACTCCATACTTTCTCACCCTTTACTCTTCTTCTTATTGCTGTTCACATTCATATATATTTCAGCTAGTTTAACTTAGCAAGATAGGTCATTTAATCAAATTTTATCAAATTTTCTTAAGAAAAATTTTTGCCCTAAAAAGGCAAAAGTTTTTCTTCACTTTGTTTGTTGTGTGTAGCATTTCCAGTAAGGATACCTTGCTGGTTTTTGCAGGTTCAGATCTGGTTGAGATTGGTTTGGCTACCCAAAGGCATCCACACAACACTCAAAGACCCCCCAAAGGGATTGGTAGCTATTTCTCAACGTTCTTTCTAAATTTCTAAGCTTTCTTGAGCATAAGTCTTCTTCCTTTTGTTGATTTAGTGGCTCATAGTTGTGGGAGAAGGAGTGGTACAGCCTCCCTCCACACGTGACCCTTGGGGCAGCTAGGGTTTAGCATAGATCTTGTTTTTCTTGCATTTTTGGCACATTTTGAACTAGGATGTGGGGTTTGGTAGATGAAAGGCATCTCCCAAACCCTAAGACGTGGGGATTGGGGCTTGCTTGTTTGGTTTGCTTGTCTTTTTCCCTAGCTTGTCTCTCTTGCTTGCTTCTTTCTCTCTCTTCCAAGTTGTTTCTAGATTAAGCAAGCTAAATAATTACCTACCTATTGGAAGAGGAATACCCCAAGTGGTAAGGTTAGAGTTTAATATGTGTTATTGATCTCTAAGTGCTTAATGTTTTGATATATTCTAGATCTAAATCTCACACATAATTAATCTCTAGCTTAAGCTTATTGGGCAAAATCAACTTAACTAGATTTATTTGCATGCTTAAGCTCCTTAAGGTTTGATCTTTATTTTACATGCTTAAATCTAAAACCATAATTGTTTGAATGCTTCAATAAGTTAAGTGAATGGTGTTTTTCTTTCATGCTTTAATCTTTTAAGGCCATTTGCCACACACTTGAAGTAACTTTCATCGTTAAGTTGATAGTGTAGGCTAACACTTAAATCTTCTTTATCACACTTGTGCTTGGATCTAAATGTTCTAAATCAACATAAGATAAGTGTGCTCATCTCTTTTCATCTTGTTGGCAAGTTATTCTTGCCCTTGTAAATTGCTTCTTAACTTTGCAAGCTATACATTGGTGCATTAAGTAATTGCTCTCACATAGCTTATATGTGTTAATGTCTTTTCATTTATAAACTCAAGCAACACTTTTTTGAAGCTGAAGTGAGTTTCGGCCATAGCCCTAAATCACATTTTAAAAGTATCATAAAATCTTTAAAACACTCTAAAATACACCTAAAAGTCTACCTAATTGATATATTAACTTAATAGACTTAATAGGGTACCTTAGACCACCATCTTCACCATCTAAAACGGGTATTGAGGAKGGCAACGGAAGGTGATAGGCCGGGGACGGTCTCACGGCACGAAGGAGTGTCCTTTCCGTAAAAACTCAATGCTTTGGGCTGACTGTGACAGCTAGGGTTGGCCTCGTTGCCATACTATCTTGAGCATCCAGCAACCATTTGGCAATRGGAGGAGGAGGCTTTGGTGAAACACTAAATAAAGGTAGCTAAAACTTTGTAATCCTAAGAAACCTTTAATTTATTAAGTAATCCAACCTTGGGCTTAATCTAATAAATACTTTGTGGGTTGAATAACTAAGAGTGTGGATAATCTTCATCTTCTTCAAATACTTGTACTTTAAATCTCTAAATCTTCTTAATAGTTATGTTGATGATGATCTTTTGTTGATGATGATTTCATAAATGTGATGGTAATGCTTTGATCTCCTTGTATCCTGCACATACACTTAAAAGTAGTTAGTTTGCTTTTTGTATCCTAGCATTTTTTATTTGTAAATCTTGTATTTAATATTCATTGGTTTTAATTATTCTTTTGTAATTATCTTGTAATCATATTTGTAACGAAACACCCTAACATCTAGTAGACCCCTTGCCCAATCTTAGGCACTAGTCTTAGTTGCCCTAGGAAAAGGCTTGCTTGACATACTAACTTTTGCATCTTGCATTGCTGCCTTAGCATCTTAGGATAGATCCCCTCTAACCTTAAGAAATTAAAATCAACTCCTAGAACCTAACTTTAAAACTTATCTAGAAACTAGGGACTACCCCCCTTGGCTTCCCTAGGAGTGAGCCTAGATGGAAAAGGTTCAAGTCAAAGTGACAGTGTGAGCTTTGAACCTAGGCATTGTGCCTCCAAGGACACACTAAGTGAGCCGGACTTAGCTCACGTTTGCAAGTGTGTATAAGGACGGCAACAGGGCCCAAGAGTGTTTGCACCCTATGAACCAATTTCTTCAAGGTCTAGTCCTAAGACCCAAGAGCATTTGCACCTTAGGGTTTAGCCCTCATCCTTCTCATTCTTCTAGTTCAATCTTCAAAGTTATACATGTTTGACTCCATAAGCCCTAGAGGACAACGGCACTAGTCTAGAGTTGTTCTTGTGGTGAAAGTACCATTTAAAATTAATATTCTCTCTCTCAACTACCTTACTAACACCTCTAACCCTAAAATTAGCAAACAAATGTTATTTATTGCTGCTGTTACAAACATTTGCTACAGCCACTGAAATTTACTTTAATTTGCTGCATACACACTTTGAAAAGTGGCTTAAACTACTTAGAAATTTCATCTAGCAATTGGAGAATATTGTACATGTTAAAGGCTTAATTTTCATACTAATTTGCTACATTTCTGAATATTTTTTCTTGCTGCTGTTGCAAAATATTAATTGCTGTTGTACAACTTATTTACTGCTGTAATTTGCAACAGCCATAGCATTTACTGATCAGCTAGTGTCTAAGGGGTCATTATTGAGCTATATAACTTGGTGATTGTCTATATTATGCTGCAAACTGTTTATTGTCTCGTACAAGTAAAACAATTACCTTGTTACCTTTCATTTCCTCTCCTAGACCTAGACCTAACCATCAAGTGACCAAAATAGGGGGCTGTAGGCTTGGCTAATCTTGCTATTTGATCCCTTGAGGTCACCAGAGAAGCCTCCCTTGTGGTGGACCTCCTTCCATCACTAAAACAAGGGAAGTCTCTACTTAGGTGACAGTGGTAGATTCTTCCAATTATTACACAAGATTGAGATCTTCTGGAGGGCTTTGCACAAGTACAAATCCTGTGATAACAGTATGCACTTATAATCCATTCTTGATAGGTACAATTTTCATAGCCACTGGAGTTTATCTACACTAGTAATCTCCCTTGATAAATTTCTGTCTGGGACAGCAAGGAAAGGGTTGATTAAGCTTGTACTTTGCAGCCATATTATTCTTCTTTTCCTTAACAGGATATCCTTCCACAAGCCTTATTTGACCCCATATGCCCAATGCACTTTCCCTAGGCACTACTCTTACCTTCAACCACCTATTAAAGCATCAAAAAACTAATCTGTATTTCTGTTTAGCAAATCTGAAAACTGTATTTGAATATGCTACTTCAGATTTGCCTCTAAGTCTAGGGAACTTATCTCTTTTTGCATCTTATACTAGACTTAAAACTCCACATTACAAATCTGATATATATACCTACAAAAATATCCTAAAGCAGATTTGTACTAAGTCCAAAAACCCCCACTTTACGTTATATTCCCTTGGACTTAGCACGTTTAGGGAAGCCCCCCTTGAGTTGGTGATAAACTAACCTAAAGTGAGGGAAATCGCTGCTAAGGTGACAGTGGTAGTATTTCCAAGTTACTCGTTGGGTTTCACTTCGTGGAGACTTTACTCCTTAGGTGAGACTTTGTCAAAGCCTTTGTTTCCTCCATAGTCATTAAAGAAAAATGAAGTATAAAACAAGCCAAGTATATGTGGGCTTTTACAACTCCAACTTTGCAAACATGCAGTAAATCACTTGCTAGTGATTGTGGTTGCAAATAATTTATAAACATCTTAGTTTTTTTTCCATTCTTAATAAACTTGGCAGATCACTTTTGCCAATGTCCTTCATTACATTGTTGAATGCAAGCACACAAGATGAAGATCCAAAATATTTGCCTATATTATTTTTGCACAAACAACCCTACAACTTTGTAAGTGGGGACTGCGGTTTGATAACCTGGACAACTTTAGATGGTTCCTTCTGAGTAATGGCTTCAAATAACTGATCATTCAAGAAATAGGTAATTTTTCTTTTATTCTGGAGTCTGAAATTTGAACAACCAGTTGCTTTAAAAAATCAGACCTTAATATTGAACACAGAATGAAGTTCAAAAGTGGGCAGTTTCAAATCAGTTCAACCATCCATCATAATAGAACTATCTTCCATAGTCCACGAAACCTTGATTAGAGCTATAATCTTCTTAAGTGAGCTCTCTACTTCTGCCAGGTCTCATGCAATAACCTGTAGGCTGTTTTGCAGAAGGGATGGATAATATGAGGTCTAAGCCGGAGGGAAGCCAGAGCAAAAACGATCGCAGTTAGGAAATTTACAGCCGGGAGGCAAAATGACATCTTTGATATTCTTAAATTTATGTTGGAAATTTTGGTGTCTACAATTTTAAATTTTTTACAACTTATAGGTACCTTACTTGACAAGACTACAGTCCAAGAAATGACTTGTTGTGGATGAAGGTCAACCTGTACCACAGTTTCATTAGGGAAATTGTACAGAGATTACGCATGGGAGAACTCAACATCAGGATCTGTAATGTGACTACATGACTTTTGAGGCAAAGGACTTTCCATAAACAATTTTAATGTATACTTAAATGCATTAATAAGTTCACTCCTTAACAAAGGAAATCTACATTTCTTTTGTCTGAAAGGTCAATCCATTGTCTCAATGGACAGCCTTACCTCGATCTGGAAAGCAGACAAAGATCAAACTTGAGTTTCCTACGAAGCAGTCTATTACAATTGTCAAACCACTTGTTTATCTTTGAAATTCAAGGAACGATGGCACTACTCCAGCTAAGGACATCACTACTCCAGCTTAGGACATCGACATAAAGTCAGGAATTTTGTCACTATGCCTGTTGTAGGATTGATATAAACAAAGTCACATGCTCTATGATTTAAGAAAAGAAAAATTTCTCGAAGAGAAACATGAAAGTGAGCATCTTTACAGAGCATACATGTTTGAGGGTGCAGAAAAGGTAAGACAACAAAAGCCTATACAATTATATAAAATATCTAATCAAAGGAAAGACATCAAGAAATTGCAGACGGGGAAAGTACAAAATATGTATTTCAATCCTAAGATAAAAGGAAACAAAATAATAGATGCTCTGAAATTTTGGGCAAAACAAACAGAAGAAAGAAAGGGAGGACCCGGCAAAACGAGTGAAAGTAAATCATAATCACTCAAAAAGACACGTCAGTACTTCTATAGAATTATGGGCCCTTCAAAAAACTTTGAGATCAAAACCTAAATGACTTTGTTAAACGAAATTCTAGTCATTCAAGATGTCAATACTTACAATGAGGTAAGATCAGAAGATAGCAGTACATGACTGAAGAATCACGAGGCCTTTTTCTGATTTCAGGCTGTTCAATATTTCGTGTGGAGAACAAAATGTATTCTATTTATAAAAAGGAATTTCAACCCAAATTATAAACAGTGACTGCTGCTTGGAAACCAGGTGCAGCCAGCTACAGTATACCTCCTTGGAAAACAGAAGTAGATTAGTAGATGGAATTCATGAGACTGGACAACCTACTAGAGTGCAAGTAATTGATATAATAATGAACTAGAACATAAATTCATGGTTAAAGGTTAGTAACTTGATACTAACCCCTAAATAGTGTCGCATCTGGTTTTTGCCTACACCATAAAGGATGCCTTTATTCTTGATTGTATTTTCACGAAGAACTGGTCCACTCCTTCAGTCCTGGAAATTACCATGATGTAAACTTGATCAAATTTGAAGGGGGCAAATAAAATCTAAAAAATGATTGCACTAAAACTAGAAGGTTAATGATATTGTCAGTGCACATGGCCTTTTGATGAATGAAAACATACCCTCTATG
The DNA here is from genome assembly GCA_032191745.1 of Picea mariana. Classification (NCBI taxonomy): domain Eukaryota; kingdom Viridiplantae; phylum Streptophyta; class Pinopsida; order Pinales; family Pinaceae; genus Picea; species Picea mariana. The sequence goes on along the minus strand of JASDQU010108700.1, from coordinate 253,176 downwards.
ATTAAGAAAATTAAAGAGACCTATGTCGGTACAAAATTGAAAAAACAAAGCACATGAAAATTCATTTCTGCAAGCAGTTCAGATCAACAAATAAATTAAGATCTACATGGGGAATAACACATGTTTAGCATAGAATGACAGAAAATTAATTTTACACAATAGCAGTGATATTTTCCACATTTAGCTTAATCTCTAACCTTTAAAGCTCTTTAACTAAATGCTTTCTACAATTTACCCCTAGCAGATGCTGGGCTCGGACTGCGATGTAAAAGAGCATCTTTATACTATGCATGCAACACTTCTCAATCAATCAGCATTCTCCCTTGGTCCTCAGAGTCAGTGGGGAGCATCCTGAATCAAGTTCAGGAAGGAGAAAAGTTGCAATCTGGAGGGAGGAAAATTTCTGTAATGATGCCAAGGAATTGTGCCTTCAACCTCCTGCAAATCAACAAAAAGTTAACAATATTATTAGTACTTTCAATTTGGCACAATTACAGAAATCATTTCAACAATTTTGAAATGCAAATAATTTCAATACACATGGAGATGGCATCAAATAATGGTCATTTGTAACCAATGGTCATAACCAAAATCAATGACATGAAAACAAAATATCAGTGGATATAGAGATGCATTCCAGTCATCATTTTCCTGTCAAAGTTCATGGAATTATAATTTTGTTACATTGACTCAATTTAACTAGAAAAAAAAAAGACTGTAAGGTCTGGAGGAAAAACCTTAGTTTAAAGTGCAAGTACAAAGGGTGTAATGAGCATACATTGCCCCAAGAGGATTATAATAGTAATTACATGCTGGAACCCTAGCGTGTGTGCTCGTGTTCAAACTTCTGCTGCTGTGATCTGATCTTAGGCATGGATCTAGATCCTGGAGGAGGCTTCCTCACCTCTCCAGATACTAAAGTAACTGCCTTTCGCGCCCTGGTTTTGACGTTTGGTAAGACCACGAAACCCAACAGACGAGACTTATGAAAAGGCTTGAAAACATTCCATAGGTCATGTTACCTCTCCAAGAGGTACCCTATATTTTCACTTGGCTACACCATTATAAGCCCAAGGACACAAGTCAAAAGCCATGTAAACCACAGTGGATGAATTTAGAATGGACTGCCAGACGTGGTCCGACCACGATCAGTTCCCTTAGTCCCCATCTCAATGTCTCTCGTCCTAGATAGGATTGGAGACATTGGCATGGATCTATTGGGACACATGGTTGTGTGGAGCCATGAATCTTATGTAGGGGTGATTGCAGTTTGTGGGGCCTAATCCAAATGTCATGTACACCTATGTCTTCCCACATGGTTATTTTCTATTGAGTCTGTAGGCATCCTTTGGCCATGGTACATTATCATTTTTGTTCTCAACATGGTAGTCTCACAAAGTTTTAATCATTGCACGTCTCTTGAGGCATTTCACGGATCTCGAGGCAATGGCTCCTTGAGACAAAAATACAATATAGGTTCAAAATGATCAGAAAAAATTCACGAGAGAAACCCATATTGCAAAATATTGATTGATGAAATATTGAGAGAGATATTGCCTCCCAAGGAAAAATCGTCCCACTTCTATAAAATCGTTGGGCACATATTCCAAAGTCAAATGGTCAAAGGAATGAGACATTGGGGTCTACTAGCCTTGGGAAAATATTTGACAAGTCAAAGATGCTCTCCTCTCAAAGAAAATTAATTATTTTGTTCACCAAATGACCAATCCGTCCTCTTTGGGGACAATTCGTAACCTCTCATTAATGGATTCAAAGAATCAAACTAGCTATTGGAAGAGTGGGAGGAGAATGTGGACAAATTATGATCGTTTTTAGCTCATTCCTCAAGAAGAAATTGTCCCCAAGTGGAAAGTTGGACTTCCTCCACCCAAATCAAACCTCTCAAGGACCCTACAACCTCTTCTCTTAATGTAGCACACCTCATGTGGACAAATCAAATTGTCAAGCATTCTAAAAATGGAATTTATCCCATTTTTATATTGAAGCTATGTAATAAAATATTATTCAATGGTTTAGCCTCCGACCAATTATGGATGAGCAAACCAAGACAATTATCATTTTATGAGGGAGGTAGAAACTAACCGTTACAATAAAAACTATATAAGGCTAGCCCCTCCTCTCATTTGTTGTTGTTGAAACTTTGTGAGATCATAATGCCATATTTTGGAACTCAATTCTCTTGTGTCACTATGGATTGTCTACTGTAATGTTTGTTTTTCTTGGTCTTGGATTATTGTAATTGTGCTTTGACATGGGTTCCTTATGAGAATTGCAAGAGGTGACCAATCAATCCATTGAGGGGTTACATAGTCACATGGAAGAAAGAAGATAGGCATTCCTCTCCCTCTTTGTGGGCTCTTAGTGTAACATACCCAAGTTATTGGACCAACTTCTTTGGAAGTAGCTTCAACCAAGTGATTTGTTATCACTTTGACCCTAGTTGATTGGTTGTCTTGAAGACCATCCTATAGAGGAGCTCTCCTAGCAATTCCAAGGAGGAACCCATCTCTTGTTGAATTTCTAGCATTGGGGTCGATAGTCGTTCGAATCCAAACCTAATAGACTAGAAATCCGTCTGAGCAAATCTTAAGCTTGCAGGGTCACAATCTCTCAAACTAAGAGACATCTTAAGGTAAAAAGGTAAAGGTAAAATCTCTCAATTTATTCAACCAATTAAAATTCAAATATTTCAATCATCTTTTATTATAAAAATACAAAAAAATCATACCCTAGCTTTGCATTTCATTTTTATTTTTTATAAGTTAATAGATCTTGGGGTTTTTGTTACTTGGGAATTTCCCTACTGCAACATACATGTTTCCTTGAATTTTACGTTTCATTAAATATCTTTTACAAGGGTTTACTTGAAAAAAAGTGTGCAGATCTACATTATTACAACCAACAAAATTTTCAGATCTACACTTTTGTTGACAAATAAAGGGGTACACATTGTAAGTTTCTACTTCCTAAACCCTTTACTTTCATTCCAGATCTGATATATATGTTTTATATTTATTTTCTGGTTCTTATAGAGTAAAACTACAACCCAAGAAGCAATTTTATTGGCTATAGCAAATTTTGTGTTTTGACCCTAGGGGAAATTGAACCCCAATTCTGTAAAAGTAATTTCCAGCCAACTGGAAATTAATTTTACAGCAGATATGGAGGCTCTAAGGCATTATATTCATTTATACTTCGTTGCCCTACCCTCTAGACCCACAGATCAATTGATCTAGTGTATTTCTACACTTGTGGGAGGCCTCAAAAGGCCATTCCTTTTGTTGTTTTCTGCGTATTATATTGTTTTTTGCAGGTCTGATATAACAAGGCAACAAGGAAACACTTCATTTCCAGCTACTTCTTACAAGGTATGCATGTTACAAATCATCCGGAAAGTGGTAAGAACATTCACCCCTCTCTTGTACTTTACTTGTTCATTATTTTGAGGATTGAGGGTAAGTTACCTTGTTGTTTGGTCACTTTATTTTCTGCATTATCTTTTATTTCAGCAAGCAATTAAACAATTAACTCCTACCTTCACCTAGCGTACTTTGTTTAGGCACTGGTCATCTCATATTTTCATTTTAGCCTTACTTATAGTTCCTACTAATAAACATGGAGAAACTCCCTCCATGGTTAGCAGAATGTTATACTCCGATTGACATTTCAGATATGAAGAATTTTGCACATGATCATACAATTGAAATAGAAGGATATGAAGACTTGCCCTATTTCCATGGATATGGGAAATCAGTTGTGAAATACATCCTTGCCATTATTGCATTTTGTAAGAGAAATGAATTCTTCAATGAGGAGCTCATGATGAAATTTTTCACGATAAATCTAAGAGGGTCTGCAAAGATGTGGTATGAAACCCTTGGCAAAGGCATGTTTTCGTCTTTCGCAGAGTTTTTCGAAGCATTTTGTGCAAGTTGGGATTATGATTCAACAAGTTGGTTGCCCCTAATCCGCGAAATAAAAGAATTATATTCTGCACAGAGACTCATTGAGGATGGTCTTGGTCTTCCTATGGAAGATATTGAGATCAACAATAGCGACAAAGATCACAGGATTTGTATGGAAGAGGTTCGTCCTTCTTCCCACTCCCATGATCTAATATCACATGATTGCTCAGGTTCAGAAAATGGCGGTGGTTTATGGGAGGCCTATTTGAAAAGCCTCGAAGAAACAGACAAGGCAAGTGATAAAGAAGATCTTGTTGAAGAAGGGCATCTAGAGACCATTTCTCTCCATATTGAGAATGAAGAGATCATGACTGAGTCACATCCAAAACCATGTGACGAAAAAGAATGGCAACCTTACCTCGAAAGTCTTGAGGAAGACTCTATGACAGATTTTAATGTGTTATCTCGATTCTCAACAGGAGAACAATGGTGAAGAGTCTTATCTTACAGAGGATGACAAGGTTATGACTGATACGAAAGAAGAAATTTTTAGCCACATAAATAAAGAAGAGGAAGGCATCATAGTAGGGAGCAGTGGAGAAGAATCTTCTCATCTTTCCATCGAGAATCAAGATACAATTAAAGATCAAAGGGATGAGGAAAGCATTGTTAACAGTGATATTCACAAACCCACCCTCCCACCTCCAGATGAAAGTACAGATTTGACAACCTACATTCCTTTTCGATCATTGGATTTTCATAATACATCCTGCAGTGATTCGGAAGGGGACAGCTTGGTGGGCAGTTCTTCACCGGATGGGAAGCATAATTGCACAAAGATTGAAAGTATCGATGCATTCCTTCAGGTTGACAGATGCAAATGGGATGCAAGCTACTATCATTTTGACAATGATCCCATCTATGATACAGAGAATGATAAGCGTGAGATTGCAGAGTTTTGGCCATATGAGCAACCAAGTTTGGCCATATTACAGGAACAATATTTACAAATGCGAAGAGAGGAATTCCTTATTCATGATATAACAAGGTTGTCTCAGCCAGGTACATCCATGTTTCATAAATATTAAGTGTATAAAGATCCATTTGACAACGAGAGTTTGAGGGCCACAGTGGTGGGAAGGCCAAAGCATGTTCAGTTTTAGACATATTTCATGAGTTGGTGTCCTTTCATGCCGCAGCAATCAACCATAAGGTGTGAGTTTCCTTTTGTTTTCAGTTCTTATTTATTATCTCATCGTATGCGTGAGTATGTGATTAGGCACATCCAGGGGAAGCAACAGTTCTCATGCAGGTTCCCACTGGAGCCGCCATCCAAGCCTCTTTTACTTGATAGTCTGATGAGTAGCGTTGATGAATGGTGCAATGTCGAAGATAAGAATGACAAGTACATCAACCTTGTTGACTTATGGATCGAAGAAGCTTGTTGTAGCCCTGGTGAACCATGGCGCTTCTTCGATTTTCTTCTACAGGATGAGGATTCCATTGCAGATCTAGTCCAAGCTATGAAGCAAGTTCCAATGTATGTTTTCTACAGGTTTGACATTTCACTCTTCTGCTTAGCAACCAAACACAAAGGTAAAACCCAAGGTAATGATGAGTTTATTTGTTGGTTGCATTGGTTATATGATTTTACTCGACATATCTTGTTTCCTTGATTAGAGTAGGTAGGATGAATAAGCTCTCTATTGTGAGCATTAGTTTAATTTAGACATTATTCATTGTGTTGCTATTTCTTTTCAAGTTTTGATTGTGTGATTTACTTTCAGCATTTCCATTTCCTCGATTAGATACAGTTTGTTTTGGGTTTATTTTTGCTTTCTAGGAAGAGATAAGACCTCGTGTCCTATTCCCTCTCCTAGCATTTAATAAAAATTGTGTGAGACTGTTTCAGGTTTACAAGTGAAAGATTCTAGGGTTCTCACATCCTCTCAGAGAGAGCAAGTGTCCCGCAGTTGGAGCCAGTAGTTACCTCTCCAGGAGGTACCCTATATTTTCACTTAGCTACACCATTGTAAGCCCAAGGATGCAAGTCAAAATCCATGTAAACCATAGTGGATGAATTTGTAATGGACTCTCGGACGTGGTCCGACCATGATCAGTTCCCTTAGTCCGCGTCTCAATGTCTCTCGTCCTGGATAGGATTGGAGGCATTGGCATGGATCTGTTGGGACACATGGTTGTGTGGAGCCATGAGTCTTATGTAGGGGTGATTGCAGTTTGTGGGGCCTAGTCTGATCCATGTCATGCACACCTATGTCTTCCCACATGGTTATTTTCTATTGAGTCTATAAGCATCTCTTGGCCATGGTGCATTATCATTTTTGTTCTCAACATGGCAGTCTCACAAAGTTTTCATCATTGCACGTCCTTTGGGGCACTTCAAGGGTCCCGAGGCAGTGGCTCCCCGAGGCAAAAATACAACATGAGTTCAAAATGATCAGAAAAAATTCACGAGCAAAACCCATATTGCAAAATGTTGATTGATGAAATATTGAGCAAGATACTACCTCCCAAGGAAACACCGTCCCACTCCTATAAAATCGTTGGGCACATATTCCAAAGTCAAATGATCAAAGGAATGAGACGTTGAGGTCTACTAGCCTTGGGAAAATATTTGACAAGTCAAAGATGCTCTCCTCTCAAAGAAAATTAATTATTTTGTTCACCAAATGACCAATTTGTCCTCTTTAGGGACAATTCGTAACCTCTCATTAATGTATTCAAAGAGTCAAACTAGCCGTTGGAAGAGTGGGAGGAGAATGTGGACAAATTATGACCGTTTTTAGCTCATTCCTCAAGAGAAATCTGCCATCCTCACTCCTGACAATGTATGCAGGAAAAGCCTGGAGTTTAGACACCCCATTGAAAAATAGCTTTGTCTCATGTGGTGCCTCAAACTCATACAAATTCTCGGAATTCCCTGCCCAAGATGTATCATACGTCACCCTCATGACCATCTCCCTAAATGCGGACTCAGAGACTAAATATGGGCCATCTCTATAGTAGATCCTGTCGTCCCTCAAACTGTCTCTCTCAACCTACGCATTGTCCACATGGCCCAAATGGAGAATCTTTGTCATATCTATAACAGCCCAGGGCTCACCCAACTGCCTCACATAATCCTCTCTTGTTCTGTTGTACTTGATGAGAGCATCAAGGAACGGAAGCAGAAACCTCCCCAACTGTATGCCCAACTGGAAAGTGTCACATACATTGGTCAATCCCAAGGGTATGACCAAGAACTCATCCATTCCCATTGGTGGACTATCTGAGCAGTCACTCGGACTCCACGCTACTCCCATGCCATCATACACATCCAAAGGTGTCTCCTCACACTGATGGTCAACCCTACTCTCTCCATCATCACGGGTACTACAGTTGTTGATGATACGATCTCCAAAATCCATGCACTGCGGCAATGGAGCTGAATGTTCTCCACCGGAAACTCCATGCTCCATCAAATATGCCTCTGCCCTGCACTCCAATGCATCCCCATGTGCGCCACTGTACACCTCTGCATGCCACTGCAGACTATTGCTCATCACTGTATGCCCATGTATACCACTGCATACTCTTATGTCCTTCGGTACCATCCTTTATCCTGGATGTATCACGATATCAACCCATCCATGAGTATCAACTAACCCTTGATCTTGTATAGACGTGTCCTCATCATGGGTGTCAACTAACCCTGGATCCCAAATGGATGTATCCTCACCCGAAATGTACCTGTCTCCACAATCGATGAGTGTATGCTCAACTGTCTCATCATGAGTGATCAAGGAGCTCACCAAAGGTGGTGGCTCCTGCAACACATGTGCATCCTCAAAAATCTCTATGTCATATCTCCCTACAATCGCCTGTAAGTCTGAATGCCCCTTATGCTCACCCATCACATGAGGCTCCTCCATCAATTCGACAATGTCACTGACAACCTCCTGAGAGAATGTTGATGTATATAACTGACTGTCTACTGAAATGGATGAAAGAGATGCCTGACTCAACCCCTTCCGAAGTTACTCTACCTATAACTCATATTTTTGAAGGACCATTTGTGTGCTCTCCAAGGAGTCCTGTGTGTTCACCAGCTCACAAGTAAGTCTGTCTACCTCATGCTCTTTCCCTTCCAATGCACCCTGGTACACGCCACCCACTGCGATAAGATAATCCCTATCTGCGAGAAGGTGTAGGTAGTTAGATCTAGTCACTACCATGGCCTCCTTGAGTGAAATGAAATCCGCAAGGGAAAGATCACCTCCCAAGTTATCCTGCGCCATAGTGGCCCTCCAACAAAAATCATCCACCAATGTATGTGTGTCATCGAGGTGTCTCATGGCTACCACAATCATGTCCTCGCGAACCTTCAGTGGCCCTGTCAAATGGTGTGACTCACACGAACAAACATCCACATCATGCTGAAGTGCTACCTCGTGACTCTTGCTACCAAGGTCAACTGTGGAATCCTCATCAGATTACACCCCAACATCTCTTATACCACTCTGCCCAACATCACTCAAAAACACCTCCTGAGAAATGAGGTCTGTTGACCGCCTCTTCAACTAGGAGGTCAACTCCATGTACCATGAAGATATGCATCATCAAATGCAAACATGTCGAAGACTTTTTGGTTCTACAGGGAATTTTTGCTCCAGCACACAGTTTTGTAAGCGGGATTTCCGCACCCCTGCGCAGGTTTATAATGTAATAGGTCTACATGGATCATGTTAGGTCAGTTGCCTTAGGGTTTCTTCATTATGAGAGTTCCTTTCACTGAGTGTTTTTTATCCTCAGGAGGTTAATGTAGCCTAACCAGCCGGGTTAATCTCCCTTGAGTTTTTCACTCCCACCCAATAAATCCTCCAAAGTGGTGAAAGGCGTTCTAATGAAGTCATTCCTAGGTAGCTAGTGTTTAGGAATGTTGTAAATGACCATGTAAGACAGCACGCGAAATTTCACGGAATTCCGTCAAGTATAGCTAGGTTTTTTTTAAGGTTCGGAATTAATTAATTAATTATAGGTATTTAATGTAAAACTTAGGTCCCGAGATTTTTGATAGGGGTATTTGTACTCAAAAGAAAGATAATGAGACCCCCTACACTCGTGGACCAAGTTTCAAGTTTGTCAGACAAGTTTTGCTAGGTTGTTTGTCCGCTAAGGAGTTTTTTCGAAAAACGGCAATTTTAATTACCAAACCCGGGACATGGGCAAATGTAAATTTTGTAATAATTAGTCAAATCGGATGAAGTAAGTGGCAATAGTGTTATGAGAGACTCCCTAACCCTTTATCTACCCTTTACCCATTCATTTAGTTTTTATTTTAATTAAAGCTACATCCCCCTTTAAACATACGTACAACCTCCCCACATGAGCTTTTAATTTCTTCTTTAATTTTTGGGTGAGGGCCCCTCCTCATGAGGTGCGTCCTTCCTTCTTTCTTCTCCACATCACTCAAAGTGTGGACTCCACCCTCCTCACAACACTCACCTCACATCCCTCACATAACCCACGCATTCCTTTGGAAATGTGTCCTCCTCCTCCACGTAAGATCTGGAAACTCACTTAATTTAAACGTGGGCCTCCCTCCTTCCTATCATACGATCTTTCCCTTCCACCAATCGCATGCTTCTAAGGAGTGTGCCAACACACTCCTTCCACACCCCTTCCACATACCTTATGTACACCTCACGCATTTCCTCTTTAAAGGTAAAAACTTCATGTTTTAAATAGAATTTGCCTTAAAACTAAAGCATGAGTCCGGCCTTTCCTCCAATCGCATGCCATTTAGGATTGTGTCCAACACATCCTCCCACACGCCTTCATCCACACTCACGTCTTTTCTTTTTGCCTCACGCTTTCATCTTGGAGAATGGAAACATCTCATTAAAGGATGGAATGAAAGCATGGATCCCCTCCTTCAACTTATGTGTGGGCCTCTCCTTGCCTAATTCGCCCCTCCTCTCTTGCTTTCTTCACCCTCCACTTCATCCACTTTCCATTCCCCTCACCCTAAAAGCCTATCATCTCATTAGTGGCTTTTCTCATTGAGTTATCTTCACCTTTGGATGTTTGACACTTGTTGAAGATCCAAGAGGGGTCTCCTTAGCTTCTCAGGCTATTTAAGAGACCTCTCACTCCCTCATTTGACCTATCATTCTTGATAGTATTGTTATGCTACCAAATTCTCTCCATCCCATTCCTTCTCTCTCTCACTATTGTCATATTGCTTCACTAGTTTTGGTTATTGAAGAGCTTGGAGCAACATTGTTGCTACAACCTCTTCCCATTTAATAATACAGAAATCGCTTTGGAGGAATTGGGAGTGTTGGATTTTGTCTACATGCTTCATTTACATACTCGAGATGATGGTGTTCTTGTTTTCAGTATTTTGTGATCATTAAAATAGTATAGCTGAGGTATAACCTTGTTTGCTTGGCTAGGTGGAGTAAAACTTTGTTTGCTTACCTATATGCGTTATATTCATGTTTAATACTAACTTTGTTGTATTATCCATGCATGCAATCCATTTATCTATTTGATCTCACGGTTTATTGAAGCTTGTAGGTTGCCTTGAAAGGAAGTTGTTGGGATAGCTTCAAGGACGAACCTGCCCTCATCTTCACTTACACTTCACAAGCAATTTTCTGTTCTTCTCCCTCATTCTTACACTTTCAGATTTTGGTATTTAGCATGCTTAGATTGGTCACTTAATCAATACAATTTTCTGGTTTTTGTATGCACGAAATTTCTGCCTAAAAACAGAAATTTCATAACTTTGTCGAGTGTGTTGCAGCTCAAATCAACAAGCAATAGCTTGCTGATTTTTGCAGGTTCTTACCAGGACAAGAGGGCATGCTGCCCAACCCTCTACACAACACACTCTTAAAACAACTCCTTGAAGTGGTAACAGTTTCTCATCCTTCTTTCCTCTTCAAAATATTGTAAACGCAAGCCCAAAGGAGTTGTACCCAAGCGGCTTGCTTTCCTTTCCTTCAGTCTTTACTTTGCAAGTTTAGATTAGTTTTCTTTTCTGTCTTTCCTTGCTTAGTTTAGCTAGATTGGTAGTGATTTCTACATGCATGCTTAAAGCTAAAATAATCTAGAATAGATCTCACACTTAACACATACTAGCTTAGAGCCCGTGGTGGCTTAGATTAGATATTTATTCTCTGTTGCATGCAAGTTTCGGTTTCTCTAATCTTAATCCAAGACACATGCATCAAATAACTGGTTAATTAATCTTTCATTTCAGTCATTTACTTCACATGCAGTAATCGCTCTGTGATGTCCCATCCCCAAAATTAGGCCAGCAGGGAGTGACTTAGTAGTCTATATGTTCCCGTAGACTATAGTCAGGCACAAACAGGGAACCAGATGGAGAAATAAGGAGGAATTAAGGCTAAACGATAAATTAAGCCAAAATACTTAGGAAAAGTCACTTAAGCCTAATTCAACGGAGAATTAGAATGAAAAGGTGATAAGGGGGCGACTTAATTGACAAATAAATCACTTAGGAGGAAAGGCGCCTAGGTTAAGTGATGTCAACGAAAAATTAGGTCGAGAAAGATATAAAGAGAGGAATTTGACCTAATTCCTCATTATGCATTGTTATGATTTGATGTTGAGACTTCCGAGAGGAGGAGGAGAGCCGACCTTACTGTTTTGTGGATTTCTGGAGGAAACCACCACCATTGATCGGTTTCGGTGTTGAGAGACACACCCTAGCCCATCGGAGATACCATCCAGGTATTTCACCGTTCTTTTCAGGAGAGATTATTGTGGAGGGCGCAACTCAGCCAAGGAGGGCGCAAGTCATTTTGGAGATTCAAAGATCTGCAGTAGACCGTGGTCCCGATTGCAGATTCATTCTGACCCAGTAGAGATCCAACTAAGGCGCATCCATTGAGCCATTCATCATCAGATTCCGACGATGGAATCTTGCAGATCAACCCATACAGCCATTTTGGGCACAGTCATCCCGGACAGACGTTTGGCATTGCATGCAGGGGTTTCCTATCAGATCCGGCCAAAGCCTTCCGACCCATTTCATCATTGGATGAGACGATCGTTTTGAGCTATATAGCAGCAGATTCCGACGGTGGAATCCTTTGGGGCGCATTCAGTGCCCAAGGAGGGGCGCAAACCCCCCAGGGGTCCAGATCTAGTGCC
>JASDQU010108700.1:199433-224148 GCA_032191745.1 Picea mariana | reverse complement strand
AAATGTAAGTAAATTTCTGCAAAACTTCTTAATTGAATGGTTGTATTGTTATTTCTTGCATCTATTGTTATGATTTGCTGAATAAACCCTAGGTGACAAGCACACATTGTAGGTCCTTGTCTCATGTCCTTGTCAAGATTTTAAGCCATTTATTGAAGAGAGATAGAGCCTTGCCCTAGCAACACTCTTTTCTTCCTCTTCCATGCTAGCTGTTTTTCTTATTGAGCTAAGAAGGAGAAAACGCATCAAGGCCTAGTTCCCCTACACCTTGTTGAGCCGATTTTTCCTAGGGTTTGCCTGGTAAAGCCTTGCTATAGCAACACGTTACCTGCAAAACCTCTTGTCTTGGTCTTATGCAATCTTTTGAGCTAGCCGATTTTCCATTAAAGCTAAGGAAGGAGGAGAGAGCATTGCGACCTAGTTCCCCTACACCAAAGTGAGCCTCTCTCCCCTAGGGTTTCATCCTTGAGGCCTTGCCTTAGCAACACCTCAAGGTCTAACCCTCTTGTCCTTAGTCCTATTACTTTCACTTGATCCTTCAACTTTTGTGTCCTCTACTTTTGACTTCATTAACCCTAAGGCACTGATCTAAAGACCTCCTTTGTCTTGAGTAACTTGATCACAACTTCAATCAAACACTTAAAGCAATTTACTAATCTTTCTAACCCTAGCCTAAAGACTAACCCTACTAACTAATTGCTGCCGTCATCTTTTGCTATAAACATCATTGTGCAGCTGTTGTTTTACTTGTGAGCAATTGAATGGTTGTTTAAGGCATTACTTAATGAAGTGCTAAATTGTTACATTGAATGCCACGTTTCCTTAGCATTTATTGAAGAAGTGACATTGTAATCATTGCTATTATATAAACATTGACTTCGTCAATATTTATTGCTCAATTGCTTGTATATCAGATAGTTATTGATTATATGAAGTACTAACCAGCAAGCAAGCTTGCACATGCATCATTTTATTGTTGTCTTGTTCTCAGGCAGGTGATCTTTTGGTTATTACTTCCGGCTATATTTATTGGCTATAAGCCAGGACTTTCTGATCAGGTGGTAACTTGTGAGGGGGATCATTATCACTCAACTTTGCGATAACCTGTTGCCTTCTCAAAACCCCAAGTTACTGGGGACGTCTCCCCTGGGCTTTACCTCCCTAAATAGAAAGAACCTTCCCATTGAGGTGACAATGGGTGGGATTGGTTCAGTTACGCCAGTTTGACCTCTTTTCATCTGTCCTTTATCCTAACTACAAACTGCGCGATAACAAGCCTAGAGCAGCAACTGGATTGCCATCTCCTTCACCCCAGGACCCCACCTTCATCTGCAGATCAAATCACAGAGAAGGCCGAAATTAGACCACCTTCTGAGGCAAATTACAGAACATCAAGACCGAATTGCAGAGGAGGGCGTCCTGTAAAGGTATTAATGTTTTGGTATGGAGGTCAATACATATTATTATGTGTTTGAGCGCTGGAATATGATTGCAGGGCCGACTTGGGCTTGATTTGAAATTAAATTTTAAATAGGAGAAGCACAGAGCTGACGTCTATTCTGGTCAAAAAAGAAGAAATAAATTATGGAGCCGACCTTTACAGGTTATTAAATTGATTTTGAAGTGAAGGTGTGTTAGCACAAAGTTTTACCCTCCAATCTGAGCTGATATATGTGTTAAGACAACGGTAAAAACTAGGCTAATTAAAGGAGTAAGGTCCCAAATTGTCACTGACCAAACCCTTATCCATTTGGGCTAGTGCTTGCTAACCTCTGGGGGGAGCCCCTAGGCACACTGAAGTGCCTTGCTGCTGATCTAAATTCTGTTTTTTGCGTTAAAAACAAAAAATCAGCAAGCTGTTTGTCTTGGAAAGTGTGTAAAAGTGGCCCAAAACGATGGGGAAAAGTGATTATTTTTGCTTGGAGGGAACCTGTAGGCTTAGCACAATGATAATAGACTGGAAACGAGGCAGAAAAACTATTCAAAAGATCAGAACTAACCACAATGAACAGTTCAAAAAATGACAAATCAGATCACAAATTTACCATAGTACCGCCGAGAAAAGGAGGTTTGAAGACAAACACACACTTCTTTATTGATTAAGCTTACAAGAGAGTTGATTGCGCCACACTTTGCAAGCCTACAACCGGTACAATGACTACTTTGCTCAGAGAAGAGCCAGTAAACTAGAGAAGAAGAGAGGGGAGAATGAGAAAGACACTATGTTGCAGTTGCAATGAACCCGCCAATAACCAATGAAAACCATCCAATATATAGGAGAGGAGTGTGAATAAAATAGAAGTTAATGTACATGAGGGAATAAGTGCGAGTGAGAAATTTAGGAATTAATGCGCATGAGGGAATGGAAAACTAGTTAACTCATGTGAAGAATAGAAGAGTTAACGCATGGGGGAATAAATTAGGAATTAAACACATGTTTAAATGCTAAATTTGGCCAAGTAATGAGTGAGTTTTAGCCAAGGGCAAATTCGTCTTATTTTTTAGGGATTTTCCTAAATTTTAGGAAATTTGCGTTTAAGAGAAAATTAAGAGGATTTTGAGGATGTTAATGCATGGAAAGTGAAGATATGTTGAGTGCGGAAAATTTAGTGAGAAAATTAAGCCTTGATTGGGGAATTTCGTCCTATTTTTTAGGGATTCCCTGTTTTTTTAGGAAATTGCGGTTTAAACTCAATTGAAGGTGAATTTTATGGAGTTAATGCATGGCAAGTGGAGAGGTGATTATACGAAGGAATATATGTCTAAATTTTGGCCCAGTTATGCGACTCCCTTATCTCAATTAATTTATTTATTATATGCTCAAGTCTTGGGAAAATGCGCCCTATGCTAGGTGGATGCTACATCATTCTGTAGATATGCCACATGTCGACTTGTGAGGGTGCCACTTGGCACTGCATGGATGATGACTGTACCTGTTAAATATAGAACTTTATAAAAATAGAATCCAACTCCTAAATTTTAGGAAACTATCCACATCATCCGGGAAGACTAGGAGAACACCGCCACATGTCACTGTTTAAAAATAGACATTGCTAAAAGTAGAAAGTTGTTTGAATGCTTTTGAATTTATACTCATTGAACTCGTTTTTCCGTAAGGGATCCGAATCTACAATCAAAATTGACATGCGAGCCCTGGTGTTCAACCTACTAAAAATAGTAAACTGTTCCAAATCATCCCGGAAAAGATCTAAAAGACTCGGAATGTCGCAAGGATCCACAATATGTGTTCGGAATCTGAATCTGGGGCCCGGAGCCCAAACTGCTAAAAATAGGAAGTTCCTACATGTCATCTGGAAAAGTGCTATCGAGCCTAGAATCATACAAGGACTGTCCTTGTATGCTCATAACTGCTCCAAACTATCAAGAGACCCACTCAAACCGTGTCTCCTAAAAAGTAGCAACGATTGCTGTATGTAGACATCTCTCTCAAAATGCACGGGAAACCAAGCCAACTCTAACTCTGAACCAAATGACCATGTACCGATCATATACTTGCCTCTGATGGGAACTAACCTCTGCCAACCACAAGTGCTAAACTCTGGGAGAATCTCATAATGCCAGCCAAAATAGTGCATGTTGGCTCTTAACCCTCAAGATTTTCAAGGGTGAAAATCCAGGGGTTAACAATGGTGACTCAAGGGGACGAGATCTCCCTATGGGATGTCGAGAACCATAAGAATCTCTATGTCCATAAAACTAAAATGATGCTCTGTGAGAAATCTGTAAGATGTACCAATGATGCTCTGTGAAAACTGAAGAAATATGTACCAAGAATACCCCTATAACTGTGTGGAAGGAGAAGAGGCCCTGTAAGTTGATCAAGAATATCCTGTATGCCGACTCGTAATACCAAAGCCAATCCATTGGGCCATGGAGTCAAATCAATATAAACCTCCCACTGAAACATTGAAACACAAGGGGTCTCATCCAAATATGCTACTTGCTACCACCTATTGTACACTCCTCCCTGTGGTAAATGTGATGATGTCGATACAAGAGAGAGAGTCACTTAATCAGATGTCAATAACGTAAACACTTGTCAAGTGCAAATGAACTCCACCAATAATGACAATTGGTCCTAAGATACGAGCACAACCTGTCATTGCAAAAGATGTTCTGAAGTCGAACAATGACAAGGATTATCTAATCAAGGCCCAATGATACTCAGCCTTGTCAGATGCGAGATAACCGCCAATAAGGCTTATGGCTACCAAGGCGCTCTACTTCTGTATCATCCGTAGATAATGTGTCAAAGTCGATACAAGATGACCTGTTGATAAGAAGAGCAATGATGTCTCTCTTCCCTTAGCGCGAAGTGATTACTCAAGAAGATCAAGATGAAAGAACTAGGTACTATATCCCTATGCTGGATGGGGGGGGTGAGGCTCAATGATGAGAGAAGAGGAGACAAAACATAATATGACTCAAGGCTCTCCTATGTCTCCTCAAACTACCCATCCTAAAGGCTCAATGCTTTGGGAATGATGACAAATGGAACCTCCATCCATGCTCACTCTAATGATAGACACAAAGGCCGGGCATACATAAGATAGACATTCAAATTTTGACCCAGGAAAAACATTAGTGGACAACCATTTATTCATGAAAGGAAAGACACACAAGACACAACCAAATGTTGATATAAGTAGGCAAAAAATCAGCGACACTTATGCAAAGACTGAAGTAGATAACCGAAGGGAAAAGACACTGCAAGGAAAATGTAGATTGCTGTCCTAAAATTGTAAAAAATCAGCAAGAAGGAAATACTGAAATGACAATGCGGAAAGGAAAGACAACTACCTTGATCCAAAATTTTTACCTCAAAGCTGCCATGATTAAATCATCATACTCAAAGGACCAATGTAGCCATGCAACCAAATGATCACTCCGAAGAGAGAGGTGAACAAAGTCAACCTTCCAGTGGGACCAATCATGAAATCTCATATAACCCAAAGCTACCTTGATGTATTTGTTGAAATTTAAATATAGTTCAGATCTGTAATATTTCTTAAAAATACTTCTTGCTGATTTTTAATTTATTCACAGTGAATATGCAGAGATATAAGAACAAAAATAGAATAGAAGCATGCACGATAACACAAGGATTTTACCCTGGAAAAACCCTCTCAAGCTTGAGGGAAAAAAACCCAGCAAATGGTCTTTCTTATTAGCAAATGAATGAGCTAGGAGCAGATACAAATTTACCACAGCCACATAGGCTTACAACCATGAGAGGTTGTTGTCCAGATTAAGCTTTAAAACTAGCTCAAATTCTGGTAGAAGTTAGCAGCCTGAAACCTGAAAGCAAACTGTCCTTGCTGCAAAGATCCCACGAACAACAAGGCTTCCTTCTTCACTGTGTCTTCAACGAGTATTCAATGTCGCTTTGTCTTGTCTTGGCTTTTGCTTATACAAAAGCTCACAAGACTTTTTGCCTTGTCTCAAATAAGGCTCTTCTCCAAGTCTCAAGTCAGCCTACAAAAGGCAGAGTTGGAGAATGACTCACTCTGCTGCAAACTTTAACAATATTTGCTAGTGAAGGCATAGTTGAAGGCTGCTAGTTGATTGGAGGTTGTTGGTTGGGATTTAGAACATGGTATTTCAACAACAAGAAGCATGAATGTATGAGAGCCAAAACTCTTAGAATCTATCTGTTGAAATACCTCCATCATCTTGAGCTCGACCGGGTCATGATGAACTTTGATATCCAAGCTCTGATGAATCTCAGGACCCTGAAAAACAAGATCTTGTTGCTGGACCGTAGGTAGAGTGTAAAGGACATCATCCTCTGGTTGAACCAAAAGTGGCTCCTCCTGCTGTAATGGTATTTGATCAAGTGGTTCCTGAACCATTGCTGTGATAGGAAAGGATGAAGCCTCTACTAGGATGGGCACACATGAAATCCTTTGTTCACCGACCTCTACTTGGTTCACCTGTGGTTCCTCCTCTTGAAACTTTTCATCCTCTTGAAATTTTTCATCTTCCCTAATGGGAGGAACCAATGAACACTCTTGAGTATTCAAATCTTCACCTTCATCTTCTTTGAACTCTGCCTGTGACTCAAATGGTGTAGCTATTGGTTCCAGATCATCTAAGCGTGAATCATCGTCCACCCGTTCTTCTTTTGAAATTTGACAACATGACAGGTTCTCTTCTATAGCTGCCAATTTTCCCTACAAGGCGTGGACTATCGAAAGGAGAGGAGTTGATATGTCTCTATTGTAGTGTTCCTCTATCATATCAAAAAGTCCCCGTAGTCTCTGGGCAACTATAACAAAAGAAGATGCATTATTTCCATCATAGTTTTCTAGATTAACCAACATTCTTGCAACTCTTGGGAAGTCATAAGGATCTCTTGCTCAACCATTGATAGAACATGGATCGAGGAAAACTAATAGGCTACAATATTATCTTGTTTATTTGACCATCTCTCAATGAATTTCCCTTGGAATGAATCCGATCCATCAATTGAGGTATTTGGAAGAGATTTGTACCATGCTCGTGCCTTCCCCTCCAGGGTCGAAACAAACATCCTCATCACCACATCCTCATGTTCCACCTCATAATCGCTCCCACTTGTAAAAAATTATCCAAGTGCTCCTCAATTGATTCTCCAAACCGCCTTGCAAACAAAGGTATGCGTTTAAGCCACTTATGTGCAGGTAAGTCGTGAGGATAATCTGGGAATGCAACAAAACTTAGTGGGTCAAAGGCAGAAAATCTCCACCTTACTGGTGGCCTCACAACTGCATCCATATTGTTAATCTCAAATAGAATAAAGCACAACTGCTACCCAACTATTAGCTCGAGATGGAAATAAAACGACATATAAAACGGTCGAAGATACACTCACCATAGTGCTCGTTGAAAAATAACTTAACTAAGAATTCATACTCTTACCAACTTCGAGATGAGTTCTTGGTGAAGGAATAGTCTTGTTCCAAGAAAAGGTGTTAGGGTTTTTTCAAGCTCGGAACTAGTTTTTGTGTAAGGCCCCTGTGGAGTCGTCCCTGTATCTCGTGGAGTCGCTAGGCGAGTTAGAAAAAATAAAACAATTAAAGTAAAAACTCACCGATTATCGTTTACCAAGGCTTGCGTTCCTCGACAACGGTGCCAATTTGTTAGCACAAATTGCTAGCCTCCAATATGTGCTGATAAACCTGTTATGACAACGGTAAAAGCTTGGCTAATTAAAGGATTAGGGCCCCAAATTGTCACCGACCGATCCCCTCTCCGTTTGGGCTAGTGTTTTCTAGTCTATGGGGGGAGTCCCTAAGCATATTGAAGCGCCTTGTTGCTGATCTAAATTCTGATTTTTGCATTAAAAACAAAAAATCAGCAAGCTGTTTGTCTTGGACAGTGGGTAAAAGCGGCCCAAAACGATGAGGAAAAGTGATTATTTTTGCTTGGAGGGAACCTGCAGGCTTAGCACAATGATAATAGACTGGAAAAGAGGCAGAAAAACTATTCAGAAGATCAGAAATAACCACAATGAACAGTTCAGAAAATGACAAATCAGATCACAAATTTACCACAACACTGCCAAGAAAAGGATGTTTGAAGACAAACACACACTTCTTTATTGATCACGCTTACAAGAGAATTGATTGTGCCACACTTGGCAAGCCTACAACCGATACAATGACTACTTTGCTAAGAGAAGAGCCACTAGACTAGAGAAGAAGAGAGGGGAGAATGAGAAAGACACTATGTTGGTGCTGCAATGAACCCGCCAATAACCAATGAAAACCATCCAATATATAGGAGAGGAGTGTGAATAAAATAGGTGTTAATGCACATGAGGGAATAAGTGCGAGTTAGAAATTTAGGAATTAATGCGCATGAGGGAATGGAAAGTGAGTTAACTCATGTGAAGAATAGAAGAGTTAACGCATGGGGGAGTAAATTAGGAATCAAACGCATGTTTAAATGCTAAATTTGGCCAAGTAATGAGTGAGTTTTAACCAAGGGGAAATTCGTCCTATTTTTTAGGGATTTTCCTAAATTTTAGGTAATTTGCGTTTAAAAGAAAATTAAGAGGAATTTGAGGATATTAATGCATGGAAAGTGAAGATATGTCGAGTGCGGAAAAGTTAGTGAGAAAATTAAGCCTTGATTGGGGAATTTCGTCCTGTTTTTTAGGAAATTGCGGTTTAAACTCAATTGAAGGCGAAATTTATGGAGTTATTGCATGGCAAGTGGAGAGGTGATTATATAGAGGAATATACGACTAAATTTTGGCCCAATTATGCAACTCCCTCTCAATTAATTTATTTATTATATGTACAAGTCTTAGGAAAATGTGCCCTATGCTAGGTGGATGCCACATCACTCTGTAGATCTGCTACATGGCGACTTGTGAGGGTGCCACTTGGCATTGCATGGATGATGATTGTACCTGCTAAATATAGAACTTTCTAAAAATAGAATCCAGCTCCTAAATTTTAGGAAACTGTCCACATCATCGAGGAAGACTAGGAGAACACCGCCACATGTCACTATCTAAAACTAGACACTGCTAAAATAAAAAGTTGTCTGAATGCCTTTGACTTTATACTCATTGAACTCGTTTTTCCGTAAGCGATCCGAGTCTGCAATCAAAATTGACATGCGAGCCCTGGTGCTCAACCTACTAAAAATAGTAAATTGTTCCAAATCATCCCGGAAAAGATCCAAAAGACTCAAAATGTATCAAGGATCCACAATATGTGCTTGGAATCTGAATCTGGTGCCTGGAGCTCAAACTGCTAAAAATAGATAGTTCCTGCATGTTGCTTGGAAAAGTGCTATCGAGCCTAGAATCGTGCAAGGACTCTCCCTGTATGCTCAGAACTGCTCCAAACTGTCAAGAGACCCACTCAAACTATGTCTCCTAAAATGTAGCAATGCCTGCTATATGTAGACATCTCTCTCAAAATGCATGGGAAACCAAGCCAACTCTAACTCTAAACCCAAATGACCATGTATCGATCATATACCTGCCTCTGATGGGAACCAACCTCTGCTAACCACAAGTGCTAAACTCTGGGAGAATCTTAGAATGCCAGCCAAGATAGTGCATGCTGGCTCTTAACACTCAAGATTTTCAAGGGTGAAAATCTAGGGGTTAACAAGGTGCAAGCAGGGCCGACACATGATTTTAATGAAAAATGTGATCTCTGCCAACCTTTGAGCTTGGAGGGCCACTAGAGGCATGGAGCGATGCTTGGGGCTTGTATGCCCACTTTGGAGGATCAATGAGATAAATTTGGAGGGGCGTTTTGACCCTGGGCCCACCTTTGAAGATCGTGTTGCTGATTTTGAGCATAAAGGGGAGCGTTGAAGGGCCTTTGGAGGCTGGATGTTGCACCAAAACCCCACCTTTTCCATCATTTAAGAAATGTTGGGCACTATTGAGGACCTTCTGCCCCCTAATTTTGTGCATGTGGCTTAAGAAAGCCCAAATTTTGAATGCTTTGAATTATTTAATTGTTGAAGAGGGGTTTTGTCCCTCCTCAGGCTAAATTAGTGGAAATTTAGGTTAAAAATTATTATTTTATTGTAAGAGGAAGTTGAACCTTTCGCCTATAAATAGGTAGGCACTTCACTCATTTTCATCATCTTTTCTTGACGGATTTCCCTTAGGAGGTATGAAATTTCTGAAATTTTCTTGGAACATTTGTCTTGGATTGGTGTTTTGTATGGAGGAATAAGGATTTCTTCTGATGGATAAATTTTGGAGATGATTTGTTTTCATTTGTTGAGGATGGTTTGTGACATAGGCTTATTCTTAAATGATGATTTTTGTTGATTTGCTTTTATTAAAGGGGTAATTTTGCAGATTGCATTGATTATTATTGCTTGGAAAACCCTAGGAGGCTTAGGAGTGTCTATCCCCTCCCTCAAACCATTTTCACTTGTGAGGAGAAGTCATTCAAGGATGGATTCAAGGGTTAGGAGGGTCTATCTCCTTGAAAACATTATTGGCTAGGGTTTCAAAACTAGGGGTTAGGATGGTCTATCCCACTAGGGTTTGAAGGCTAGTTTCTTATTAATGGGCTAAGCAAGACAACTAAGAGAAAGGGGACAACTTGGACTTATAAGGGTTTAAGTCCAGGGTTCAAGTTTACTTTTCTTCCTATCATTTATCCTCCATCAAAGCTGCCATACCATTGACTCCATTTGCCCCATGATAAGACATTGTTCTCCAGACTTTCTATTACTTGCTCTCATACTCCGAAGTTACTCAAACCTACTTTGATTTAGCTTCACTCTCCACTTTTTCTCAACCACAACAACCGCAACCCTAAAGCTAGCTGGCTTAAAGTGAAAGAGGGATACGGTGAGGTGATAGTGGCCCTTTCCTCTCAGTTATGCAAGATTGCACTTGAGCATTGGGACTTTGGCTCTACAAGTGCGAGTTTGTGCGATAACAATCCCGACGAATGGCTTGGAGGAGTTTTTGAAAGTAATATCCATGCTTTGAGGACAAATCAATTTTGAAGAGGAAGACAATGTTATGCATATAATAATAAGATAGGGATATTAGGATATAATAGTAAACATTTATAAATAATTAATAAATAAATAAGTAAAAAGACACATCTCTTCATAAAGAGGGAAAGATGCATCCCATATACTATATTTATAATCGTGGCCTATTCATTGTAAACAACATTCTTATTCATTCTATCAATTAAATATTTTATTTTATCTCATATATTGAGTAAATTAACGAACGTTTCCGCTACATTGACCTACTTTTGTGGTAATTTGATGAACATTAATAAAATTTTGTATCTTATCTTATCTCTCCACTGGGATCCATTTGTTTATTTTTGTCTTAGCATTCCATTTTTTGATAGTTCCCTCATCTATGATATAAGTCGGGTACCTTCCAACTTGAAAAAGGTGAGATTATCTTCAAAACTTCACTCTTTTATTATTATGTCCCTCTTTCAATTTTATATTAACTTAATCATTGATCTTCAATCGTAAGGATGTCATCTTTTATTTTTATTTTTATGGAAGGCAACTAGTGTCCCACAATGGTTGATCCCCACAATTAAAGAAGAATCACCCACGACAACGCTGTCCAATACATTACTTTTTCTTCTCGTGTGTAAGTGTTATAATGTGCAAGCAGTTGTTTCAAAATATGATTGGAGGTTGAGATTCTTCTTGACGTTGCCATCCTGTGGTTCATTCATGATCCTATCCAAGATGGAGTAGTCTATTCATGTAGCATCCTTCCCTCTTCAACAAGTTATTTGATGGAATTCGACATTAGAAAATCATGATTTTTACAACGAAATTTTGTAATTTCACAAATCCTGACACTGTAGATGGATTTGTAGACCCATGTGCTCATTGGAACAACTCCATGCTAGAATTTCAATGATTAAAACTTGTAATTCCAACAATCCGTTGAAAATCCTATCAGATTTACAAAGAAAATTCAGTGGAAAATAAGGGCTATTTGCTACAAAAATAGCCTATTCCATCCAAGCTTGGACTTTAATAAATTTGTTTTATTATTACCCACTTTAAACATTTCTGTCAGATGTTCTAAACCATGACCTTATTTGGCAAACTTCTTAGTCGATTATGTTTTCCAATGATGGTCACACTCCTCATGCTCCTCCATAATTGAACAACACGATGACTCATCAATGGTGGGATTGATGCTCAAATAATCTTATCTAATTTATTGTTTTTGCAGTACACTTTTGTTAGATGCCTTTTGTGTTGAGGTTCAAGCATTAAAGGATGGTGTGGAATGTTTCAGTTTGTGTGATGGTAGTAACGATTCTTAGTGATGATTTGTTTTGAGTGAATGATATTCTTTTCTTTTCTTTTCTTTTAATTTTTTTTAATTAATGGCAGTGAAGAAAATGGAGTAAGTGCAACTGAGTGAGTGTTGGGATGTTGTGTATTTACAAACAGAGCATGTGTGAAATGGGAGATGAAATGTCGACAGAAATTAAGGAGTGGGAAGTGAAAGGCTTCCGACCTAAAGTTTATTGCCTTTTGGGAAAAAAATCCAGCACCCAGTCGATAGGGAATGAAAACAGTAGAAGGTTCACACCCAACTAGCATAAAGAACTGCTTTGACAACATTGTAGTGAACCAAACAAATGGTTCATTAATTGAACCATCACATAAAAAGGGGACAAAAGCCCATAATATAATGTCCAAGAGGACAAAAATAATATTTAATAGGAATGGATGTCGACGAGAATTAAGAAGTGGGAAGTGAAAGGCTTCCAGCCTAAAGTTTATTGCCTTTTGGTAAAAAATTCTAGCACCCAGCCGATAGGGAATGAAAACCGTAGAAGGTTGGCACCTAACTAGTGCAAAGAACTGGTTTGACAACACTGTAGCGAACTATTCATTTCTTACACAGTAGAGTATTGAGAGCTGATGGAACTGCGTTCAATATTTTGTTAACTCAACGTTTCGATCCACAGGCTGGGAGCATCATCAGGAGGTTGTTACGCTCAATTGTTCATGACCTCTCAATCCATAAATAAATAGTCAATGAAAACTAGAGAATGAGCCGACCAACGTAAAGATTATTCCAGGTTGCTACTATTTTCATTCTTAATTTTATCTAGACCATGCTTCCACGCTTCGTTGATTTTGAATCCTTCATCTCTGTTGATGTTAGAAGCATTTAATTCGATCTGCCTTGGCTGAACATTCTTATAATACTGGCCATCTGATTTGCATTGAAAATGCTAAAATCATTGCGAAGACAAGCCACCATGGTAAAAGGAAAATACGCGAAGCCCTGGAAATCGAATTAAATGCTTCTAACATTAACAGAGATGAAGGATTCAAAATCAAAGAAGCGCAGAAGCCTGTTCTAGATAAAATTAAGATTGAAAATAGTAGCAACCCGGAATATTACGTTGGTCGGCTCATTCTCTGGTTTTCATTGACTATTTATTTATGGATTGAGAGGTCATGAATAATTGAGCATAACAACCTCCTGATGATGATCCCAACCTGTGGATCAAAACATCGAGTTAATAAAATATTGAATGCAGTTCCATCAACTCTTAACACTGTAGTGAACCAAACAAATGGTCATTAACTGAACCATCACATAAAGAGGAGACAAGAGCCCATAATGTAATGTCCAAGACGACAAAAATAATATTTAGTAGGAATGAATGATATAATGATAATTGATAGGTAGTCAACAAGAGTCCTTATATAGTGCCCAAGACACATGTTCATGCTCAGGGATGCAACCCTTGGGTCATAATCACTATTATGACTAATAATCTAATTTATGTTCACTACAGATTGTGAGTTAGTGTCTCCCGTTGGTGCAGCTGCAAATATTGCTACTGAAGATGACATTGTGACGAAGTTGGTGCTGGGTTGTCAACTTCTTTGAGCTTTTCTTCATCTTCATATGCACTTGTATTTTTGATAGTATTTTTATTTGAAAATGTTTCATATGTTACTTCATAGAACAAATAAGTACAACACGATTCAAGGTGATTACAACATGCATACAATAGGGGTGCTTGGGAAGTCCTAATCTATGAAGGCTAAGAAGACCATCATATGAGCCTGGCCCCACAGGGAGTGACTCAACATATTGATGGAATGCACTGAGGTTAACTGTCAAGAGTAGAGCAAAATCTTGCTTAAAGCTCCTCAAATCCGCTAGAGAAAGGGGACGAGGATGACCATTGACCATAACTTTACAATGATGTTAACATTGAAATCATTTTGCAATTGATTGATTTGAATGCCAATGTAATTAGCAGTTGTCCCTGACCCTTCAAGTGTCCCTTAATAGGGGCCCCTTCCATGAGAGCGGGGCTACAAAAAGGAAATGAAATTCAGCTTGAAACCATGCCCAAAACACTTTGGAAATTGGAATTTTTTCAACAAACATTCTGCTCTATATCATTCTTACCATACAATGTGCATGACAAATTAGTTATGCCAACATTGTGCAACCTACCCTTGACAACCGATCCTTGATGAAGTAACAACCACCCCCAAACTTCATGTTTGAAGGAGGCACAATCCTTCCAAATGGATTGACACCTCCTCAAACTAATAAATATATAAATAAACTTGGTTCCCAAAAGTTGTGTCTTTTCATGCTAGTTACCATTCAATGGTATTTATAATCATTTAGTGTTATTTATAACCATTAAATGATATTCCTAATGTCACAAGTAGTTATCTCTAATATCACGTTCATTATATCAATTATATTTTATTCTGATGGATGTCTTTATTTTATCCTACGGTCTGCCTAAATTGGATATTTTTATAGTTATCAAACACGACTGTTTGTAACATTGGTGTTGTTACCCCCCATTCCTAGGGGTAACTAAGGAGATTATGTCTCGAGGCCCTCAAGTTGCAGACATGGAGTGCCGAGAGGTAGATGAGCAGGCAAAGGCCCCTTTCTTACCACACGTCACCTTTTGATCGATGGTAGCAGCGTCCACCACACCAGCTTGGCTCACAGAGGACAACAGGGCTTGTTCCATGAGGTAACAAGTCCGGTGTTGTGGTAAGTGCCATTCTACTAAATGAAGCATTTGAACATGTTGCAAAGGGTTCTTTCTTGATTTTGAAAATGTTTGCTTGGAAATTATGCATGTTGCCTCATTTCACCTTGGTGGTTGACATGTTGCCCTAGTAAGTGGTCACCCTCGGGAAAAGGGTTGCTACCAGGTGGTCTCCTTAAAGGGATATTGTACCGCTCCCGCACATACTTGTCACTTTCCATACTTCTTCCCCTTTCCTCTCCTCATCTTTTGGGTTTTCAGGCATATTGACCCAAGAAGGGCTTGTACCTCATTTCATGGGAAGAAGGGGCTAAAGGCCCGGAGGTAGATTGCAACTGCTATAAAAGAATAAGAAACTAATGCTGAAAAGAAAGTGAACACAACAAATAAGGACCATTAAAAGCCGGTCCAACTTGAGCTCTACTTACTCAGTGCTCGCCCGGTTACCAAATTGCAAATGCCAAAGCTTGAAAACCTTATAAAGGGGACTAGCAAATTACAAATAAATGAAAGCATGGATTGGAAGGATGGCTAAGAAGGGGTCTGGGAAAAATAACACCTAAATAGTTGGTAACTCAAGAGCAAGTGCACCCCTCTACAGAGGCACCCGTAAATGAGACAATATGAGCCCTTGTATGTCAAGAAATCCCATGCCCAGAAGTCACACCCCCATTCACCTCATACTCCTTACATGACTTAGAGAGAGTCCTCTTGGGAAACACTCCTCAACTTGGGGAATGATCTACCCAATAAGTCACCATGACAACCCTCCCATACTTAAATTTGGCAAGTTGTATAAGGTCTTTGAGCATTTGTTTATTTTGAAAAGGGGGGATTTGATGCACATGTTTGGGTGGTTCTTTTATTAGATATGGCTTACTTGGCATGAGACTTGTGACTTGTGGACCCTTGGAGGGCGAATGTGTTTGTCTTTGTAGGGCCTTTCCAGGTGAAAGTCTTTTCGTTAAGGCACAAGGTTACTTGGGCCTTCATAGGGGCATGAAGCCCACAGGTTGGATGATGCGCCCCTCCCATTGGACACTTTGGAGGATGAACGTTGCCTTTGGAGGCACTTGGACACCATGAGATGATTACGTACTAGCCCCTTGCACCTCAACGTTGGCCTTGGAAGGCCTAAAACTTCATCTTCTATGCTGTAACAAATATAACTGTTATTTAATGGAAGACAAAATATGTTTGAATTGATAACTGATTGATAAATGGATAGTAGATGATGGTACAATCACCCTTGTAACGATTTACTTATAGCATTGATTGGTCACGAGTGAAGAGGTACATGCCTCTTGATCTTTTCATTTATTTAATTACATGATATTTATTATTATTATTATGTATTTTTTTTATATTATTTATTATTATTTATGTATTTATGTTCGTAACAAGGTAGCTTAGCAAGGTAGCTTATGGATTGGAATCACTAGAAAATTGTCACATCCACAACGTCTTGCACGTTTCGTGTCTCAAGAAGGTGCTTCGGCAAGCTCTACAAGTTCAAACAGAATTCCTTGAATTCGATAACAAAGGGAGAATTATGTTAGAACCATAGGGTATTCTTGCCACTAAGGAAAAGGTGTTAGGTTCCATAACCATTAAGGATTCTCATCAAATGAAAAAACCTTCCAGAAGAAGATTCATCATGGGAATTAGAACATTTTCTCCAACAATACCCATGACTACCCTTGCTTTGAGGACAAAGCAAAAATCTTAAGGGGGATGGCAATGTTACGCACATAAATAATAATAAATAATATAAAAATAAATACATAATAATAATAATAATAATAATAAATATCATGTAATTAAATAAATGAAAAAATCAAGAGGCACGTACCTCTTCACTTGTGACCAGTCAATGCTATAAGTAAATCGTCACGAGGGTGATTGTACCATCAACTACTATTCATTTATCAATCAATTATCAATTCAAACATCTTCTGTCTTCCATTAAATAACAAACATATTTGTTACATATGCCCTAGACATCACATGGAAGCTAGGGTTTTTGATGGGGTTCTCATGGTTGATGGTGTTGTGACATGGTTTGATGGAGAGAGAGACACTTGACATGTAGTAGAGCACTTGGTGGCAGGGCACATGGCTTTTGGAGGCCCAATGATCTTCACCAAAGGGCTCAATGTCTCTCTAGGAGGCCTAATGTGACCCCTAAAGGGAGAAATTACTTTATGTATTTGTAATTTTAGGTTGTAAAGGACAAATAGGGTGGGTCCACCTCTCTAATTTGATGTTGGCTTTTGGAAAAGTGGACAAATTGGTTTTTACTATTTAGTGATCTTGTATAAATAAAGGTCACTTTTATTTCATTTGAACATAACTCTCACTTGAGAATTACATAACATTGGCTGAAATTTTCGCCCTATTTGGGCCTTTTGCTCTATCTCTCTCTCTTGGTGCATTGTGGATGATCTTTCTTGTCCTTAGGTGAAGAAAAGCTAGGCGCTATCTCTTGGATGCTTTATTCTTGGTATGTTGGTGGAATATTCTTGATAAGGAAGGGTTTCTTCATGCTTTTCTTGGAATTGGTAAGGAATTTCTGCATTAATTGTGTTGTTTTCTTCTTGTTTCAAGCTAAATTTGTCTAAACCCTTGGAGGAGTATAAGGGCATACACCCTCCATCAAGATCTACTTTGTTATCATTGAATAAACTACTTTGCAAATGTTGCTACAAGGAGTAAAAGGTCTTACACCCTTGTAGATTTACCTTGCTAGGTTTTGTTTGCTCTAGGGAGTAAAAGGGCTTACACCCCTACCCTAACTCTTACACAAGAGACCCCATTAACCCAATTGATAAGGCTAATCTACTTGCATTGGAGATATAATATTGTTGCATTGGTATACATGAAATATTGAGATATTGCAATTGTCTAAGTTGGATTTGATTCTACATGCTATAAGTCTTCTTGTGCCCTAGGGGCGTTTTGATTGGCCTAGTAATTTTCTTTGCTGTTACAAATTAATACTACAGCCATTAGGGCTGCTGCAAAATCATCTTTTCTTCATCTATTACTCACTATTCTACCACTAAAATTCACTTGCAAGCTGCCATCATTAAACTACTTGTTATTGGCTATCTTTTGGGTTGATTGTTTGTTGATTTTGGTGGCTAGAAGTTGCTGTTGTAGAGATTTTTTGCTACAGCCATTAGGCTGTTATAAAAACTTGCTGATAACATCACATCACAGTCCCCTAATCACCACCAAAGTCTTGCTTTAATCATTGGAAGTTTGATTAGTCATTGCTAGCTTTATTTCTGCTATCTTGTATTAGATTTTGGATGGTTAAATTTGCAGATATTAACACCATTCATTGCCGATCTATATATTTCTATACTGCTGCTATTTGGGACAGCGAAGATTCTTGCTTGATTCCCCTTGATTAAAGGCTTGGTTTATCATCTTTTGTCTTTTTCTAGGCAGGGCTAACATTGTTTTGTACGTATCTAACACTTGGAAACCATTCACCTTCTTAAAAGACTCATTATCAAGCCTTTCTTCATCTCCAAACTTGACCTATAGGGGTGCTCATTCATCATCATCTCACTTTCTAGCTCAATCCCCCTACGGTCACCAGGATTCCCCCCTTGTGGTGATTGCATCATCACTAAAGCGAGGGGAGTGTCTATCTAAGGTGACGATGGATAGGTACTCCTGTAGTTGTCTCACCTTTGTGGTTTGGGTTGGGCTTTGCCCAAGCTACAATCTGTGTGATAACAGGTGTTAGAGTCCGTTCGAGGGTACATTGACTACTGTTCAGAGAAGACGATTTCCTAGCATATAGTGATCTGATTCCGGCCTTTGGCCACATATTTTTTAGAGCCAATCTGAAACTCGACATAAATAAATAGGAGAGCACAAAATCATTATTTATGAGAATTCAAAGAATGGCATTGCCTTTATTAAAGGAAAACAATGTAGAAATATACAAGAGATCATCAAAATGGAGTTATAAAGCGCAATTCTAGCAATGGTTCATCCTCTTGTGATGACAACTTCATTTGAGGGTGGGGTCTCTTATCCACATCAAGGTCATAAGAATGTATTCTACTCAAAGTAATACTACTCAGTTTACTTAGTTTTATGACCCCTGTATTCTACTCAAAGTAATCAGTAAATTACTACTTTCAAGCATTTTATTGACCACATGTGCTTTTATTACAATGCCACTAAGACAAAAATCACTAAACAAAAAAATAGACTTAAAAGACAAAATATAATCTCACTTCAAATATAGACTTAGTTTTATTACTGCTTTATTATGCTTCATGCTTTAAAGACATCATTCTGTTTCCCAGAATTAATTATATGTTAGGATTCATTGTATGCCTGTCTGCAGTCTATGTTTGAGAATTGTTTGGTAGCAATTTTTGACTTGAGATATGATTTTGGATTATTGGAAATTACAGCACCGCCCTTGAGTTTGAGGTTGGAGGTGGCAGAAGAATATCAGATTACAGTACTCTTCGAATGTTCTGTACACTAGGTGTTCAGGTACAGACCTGCTGCCAATTTCTGCAGTGCATGAGCTTTGAGTTTTATTTTGTTACACCTAGCTCACAATATGAGATCACTATCAATTTTAACTGCTATAACATCTTATGAAATTATTATACAAACTTATACATGCCAAGATTTAGTTGTTTCAACTTCCAAAGTAATTGACAATTACTTGTTGGTAAGCTGTAAGTTATTTAGGAGAGGCTATTTATGGCTAGCTGGACCTCCACAATAAACGAATTCTGCTAACTACTATTTGTTGTATTATTTTTTCCACCATTTCTGTTTGCTTTGGACCACATAATCAAACAATATGAGGATCTTCAGTCCTAAATGGTCCTGAAACAAATAAGATTGTGACTCAACAACCCTACAGCTACTGCTGCAATGACTTTGTTTCAGCTCAAAAGAGGGTAAAATTTCTGTGTAGCATTACATGCAATTCTGTTCTGAAACTTGACAACTTTGCATTTTGTCTTTCTCAGTAGCTATTTAGTATTGTATTTTGTTAGATAGATATGTGGCATGCTTGTCCCTTTGAGTATGATAACTTTGGAAAAAGAGGGAAAAAGACGAGATATTGTAGTAATCCACAAATAATAAAGTAGTAGTCAATATTGACTGCTCTGTACTTGCATATCGAGTAGATAATTGAAGCAATTCAAGTTGAAGAAATCAATGAATGAAGCTACATGGCTAAATCATTGGTAAAGGTTGAATGATTGCTAGCTCTTTAACATTTCTACAAGGATTGTTATCAAATATGAGTAAGTTGCTTCTATGAATAAATTAGTCATTCATAGAATGAGAATGAGTGACCAGTTGCTCCTGGACAAATGTGGAAAATAAACATTTTTCTGAATAGACTGATTTCCTCCACAAGTGGTGAGAGAGATCAGATTACGAGATAATCAGATAATTTGCAGCTCTTAAAAAAATTTCTCATCTGCCAATGAAACATAAGACACAAATTACTTTGGTTGGGTAATCGTACTGGAGCTGGTGCCACTGGAAAATGCAAAATCTATTTTGCATTTCCATTGACACTCTTTCAGTAGCATTGCACCAGGATGTCCATTTTGGTGACTTGGTTGGATGGTCAATTGAGTTCACACATTTGGAGTCAGGTTTTCACATGTGGCAAATATTCACAATTTGAAGCCCCTATCCACATATTTTCATAATATTTGTTCATTGAGGGTGCATCTAACATCCCAAGGTAACGTTGCATATTTTAAGGCACATCATACTATTGGAGCTTCTAGGGAATCACCTTGTACTACATGAGAACACTTTGGCATTCAAAGAATAGGCAAGCACTCCACATCTAAAGGGAATTTCTATGTTGAGATATGGTGCTAACTGATGAGGGCATCCAAGCTTCAAGAAAATTAATAACCACCTTGATCCCACTTTGCACGTATATCAAGAAAAGGTGGTTGTTATGGGGTTTTCATTACTATTTTTTGGTAAGAGAACACCCTACATGGGATGATAACACATGGTGCATGATTCACTTGTTTCGAGGTCAAAAGGTGAGCTTTGAGAGGAGTGCTCCATATCTAGAGGCGGTCCTTTTAACCTTTAGATTTTTACCCTTGAAAATCTTGAAGGTTGTTACCCTCCAAGTTGCACTAGGATGGACTTACAATTGAGCCGCCAAAGATTGAACAAAGACTTGTTCAAAATTCAGAGTTTAAAAGTCCAGCTGACCATTATGGCCATTTTTTCTTCTTCTTCTCCCCACATTTTCCATACCTCCATGGGGAATTGTAATAAGATGAGTTAGCATGATGAACTTTGTAAAAGGCGTAGCTCCTCAAGACTTAATCATAAGTGCATACTCTAGTGTGTTTTTTTTCACTTGTTAATTATATCTTGCTACTTTTTAAGCAAGTTATAATTTCTAAGTTTTTTCACTTGTTACCTCCAAAGCTGGAGTGTGTACTGATGGTCAGGCCTTAGCGCATGTCTTCTAAGTCTAGCGTCTAATGTATATTACCATGCTAGTCATCACTTTTGAGTCATATGGAAATATGCTAAGTCCCCCTTAGGATTTTTTTTAATGTTTTCAGCAAATAGAAAATTTTCCCGCAAACAGGATAAGTTTTAATTGTAATGGATGTAATAATAAAAAAGTGGTACTAGGAGATGTTGTATGCCATGGGGGTATTCATTTTGTAGCTTAGAATACTCCTTTTACCTATGCACCCTCTTTTTGAGACAAATAATTGGCTTATTCTCTTATAAAATTCAATTTTACTTGAAAAAGGTAAATCAAAATAAATCAGCTTTCCTATTTTTAAGGAAACATGTTTTAAGTCAACTCTCTCTCTCCCCTAGTTCACTGTGACTTAGTGGCACTTGAGACTGACTTAGTGGGAGTTGATGTGAGTTAAGTGGGGAGTTCTCTTCGCTTGATGAAGATCCCAAGAACAAGTGCGCACCTCTTGGAGGATGTGGTGTATTGTGAGAAGGGGACGTCAATCCCAAGGAAGGTCGCCACCTTCCCTTGGTGATGTGGCATGTAATGTCCCCATTTTGGGACATTATTACATTACTGAGTGTTATGCCTACTAGAGTAGCCAGATAGGGGTGACAGAGAGTTCAGGAGATATTGAGGGATTTTATTGGGCCCGACTTGCATCGTTCATCATCAGGATCCATTTCGCACAACTTGGCTTTGGTTCCATTGCATTTCGACGATTTTTGTAATTTTGAGTTATTATGGGTCATATCTTAATTAAATTCACTAAGAAGGTCATAATGGGCATATTACCTGGAGAAACCTCTTAGTGTAATAGCTCATCGGAATCGGGAGGAAGAGCATTACAGGATAAGATGGTGAGAAGTGACTTTCAGTGGCCGGAGAAGCCATAAGGATGGATAAATCACTTTTTAGAGGTAAAACGGTTAATT
The DNA here is from genome assembly GCA_032191745.1 of Picea mariana. Lineage (NCBI taxonomy): Eukaryota > Viridiplantae > Streptophyta > Pinopsida > Pinales > Pinaceae > Picea > Picea mariana. The sequence goes on along the minus strand of JASDQU010108700.1, from coordinate 202,147 downwards.
AATTAATTAATTAATTAAGTGATTTAATCAAGGAATAATAAAATAAAGTAAAAGTCACTTGGAGGGAAAAGGTCAACAACGAATTAGGGTTTTAGGAAGCTATAAAGGAAGGGTAAAGCAACCTAATTCATCATTATGTAGATTTTGACTTGTCATTGAGGAGAGAGGCACATCTCATGACAGATAGTTCAGTGGATTCCAGGAGGAAGACACCGGTTGGCTGATTTCGGTGTTGAGAGACACACCCTAGTCACCGGGAAGATCATCCAGGTCTTCCATCATTCTTCAACAACAGTTACACAGGTTCCAACAACAAGGGTGCACTTATTCAGGGTTGGGGCGCAACTTCTGAGGAGGTTCAGTGGATCGACTTGTCCCATCCAGGGAGAGTTCAGAGATTCCCCTCCGACTCAGTTGAGAGGAAGGCAAGGCACATCTTTTGCTAGGTTCCTCGTCAGATTCCGACGGAGGAATCATCTGGGGCGCATTTTCCAGACTTGGGAGTGTGACACTTTGATCTAACTATTGTAGGGAAACCCTTCCGACCCATTTCACAGTAGGCCAAGGCAATCATTTTGAGACACATCTCAGCCGATTCCGACGGTGGAATCACTAGGGCGTAGTTTTCCAATGAGAGAGGCGCATTCCCCTAGGGGGATCCATCTGGGGTCCAGACACACTAGTAGAGGGGCTGGTCAGTCACCAGGACTGAGAGTTACAGTAGGGCGCACCATTTGGGACAGTTTCCAGGCCATTTCGAGAGGTTTAGCCACCAGGGCGAACTTTCCGAACTTTCAACAGTTACCGTGCGAGCTGCCATAGTTCCAGCTCATCCATTGATCTCGCAGTGCTCATCTATTATCGGGTATTATCATTTAGTTTTCTTATTGTATTCCGGCTAAGATCCTTTTGTCATTTGATCTAGCCAAGTGATTCATTTTTATTCAACCGCATGCAACATTGGACTCACAGAGATATCATAATATAAGATTTGTAGTCTTTTGTGTCATTTATCATCTATATAGTCATTTATATGTTGTAACAATGAATTATCTACAGTAGATACATCACATTATCAGTGTTTCCCAGACTATTCAAGTTAGGAACATTACATGGCACCCTCTCATCCCTTTCCTCTCTCACTTGGGTCGAGTTAACTCACCTCCTGTGAGAGGTGGCCTCAATCCAGTTGTACATTTGTCATTTCTACTTTGGGATGTGTGCCCTCCTTCCTTGGGAAGTGCGCCCTTCCTCCTACATAAGCAAGCATCCTCTCCCTTTGCAAAGTTAGTCTTGAATGGTTGGAGAAAAGCTTGTATGCTATCATTGTAATCATTTTGCTATTGGAATAATATAAAGAGACTTTGGAGGTCATATGGTGAATGGTGTTAATGGTGTGAATGATTTATGTTATGCTTTGATTTGAGGTAATCTTAGATTAGTTTAATTTTTTGCATGTACTTTCTTTAGAGAGGCCTTAAAGGTGTGCTATTATTATAGGGTAAGATCTACTTAGCTTGCTTGCTTTTAGATTTTACTGAATTTCTACAATTTAAAGATATCAAATTGCATGTCTTTTTGGATGGACTAACATGCTTTCTAAGTCTTTTTTTTGCAGGAACCACCTCCTCTAATGAAGTTTTGTGCAAGGTTGAGCAAGTTTACAGGTTCCTAAATTTGGAGAGGTGATCAATTGGAGTTCAATCCCTCGCTTATTCCAAGAACTTGATGAGCATAGTCCCTCTACTATTCACTGGAGGACCCCATAGCCCAAAGGAATTCCACAAGCTCCTTCTTACTATCTTTTTCTCATAAAATTCTAAATCACTTTGGTTACTTTGTTTTCACATGCAATAGTTAGATATAAGCTTCAATTTAAATTTCAAAGTATCTAGCCTTGCATGAAAAATTGGATTAGATCTATTTCTTGATCATATTTTACATATCTATCAATAGTTTAGTCTATGAAAGGTCTTCATTTTACTAGTTAAAGAGTAGATCTTTCAAGCTTCATAGTAAAGGGTGTCTTACCTCTACATCTAACCAGTGTTACCAACATCGGCAACGGCAAAATATCGCCGAGGGTCCGAAAACGAAAATATCGGCAAAATCGGGGAAAATATCGGTAAATATCGGAAAATGTCGTAAGAACTAAAAAGTTACAAAAATATTCATTTTTTTTCATTTTTTTAAATATCTAAAGCATCAACAACATCAAATAAATGCATTTCCACATAAATATGATAAGAGAACTCATATATAAGATGTATAAGATGTCTAGTAAACTTGAATGCATCACAGATCAACACTGAATCATGTCCTGACTCTAAAGCCTCAAAATATCATCAAAAAATACAATAAATGTATCTCATCATCATGAGTTATCTACAATGAAATCAGATAAATAAACTAACAATTCCCTCGGCCCCTTTTATGACCGAAGGTGATGGCTCTAGAAATGGATTTTCCTTTAGAGGAAGAAGGTCTTGGGGCTAGCATTGGACTCTAATGAAATGTAGAAGAAGAAAAATCTAGACTTTGGTGTCCTCTATTGGTGCTACTGCCAAGTACAACTCGCTCTGTGGAGTTCGTGAAGATATATTCATGTGCATCCATATGAATCCAGACCATTATACACAAATATGCAAAGTTTCTCTTGTAAATAGCAAGGGCGCATATAACCAAAATAGCACCGAGTGCAATGCATCTTTGAA
>JASDQU010108700.1:159668-173310 GCA_032191745.1 Picea mariana | reverse complement strand
GAGGCATTCTCTTGATTGGGTTTTGAGTGCTTTGCGTCTCTTGGCCATTGAAAAGCAGTCCAACAGAGCTCTATCTCTTGTGAGCATGCTTGGCTTCATGTGTTGATCTCTCTATCTTATGTATCTTTAATTCCTGCACATGTGAGCAAACTTGTGAGTATATTGTATATCTTGTATCTAGTCTTAATCTGTATAGCTTATATATTTTTTTGTATCTAGTTGTATCTATCTTATTGTAATACTTTGTAACTGATCTTGTAACGAACATCCCCCTAACTTAGTTGACCCCATTGCCCAATCTTAGGCACTAGTCTTAGTTGCCCTAGGAAAAGGTCTGACTCGCATACTTAGATAGTTGCATCTTGCATTTGCTGATTGACATCTTAGGCTAGATTCCCCCTGACCTTTTAACCAATTAAAACCAACTCCTAGAACATTAAATATTAATCTCATCTAGTAACTAGGGTCTACCCCCCTTGGCTTCCCTAGGAGTTAGCCTAGACGGAAGAGGTTCAAGTCAAAGTGACAGCGTGGACTTTGAACCTAGGCATTGTGCCTCCGAGGACACACTAAGTGAGCAGGACTTAGCTCACGTTTACAAGTGTGTATAAGGACGGCAACACTTCCTTCATAAGTCTGCATAGACACTGAAATAAAACGAGGTTAATTAACATTCTCACAAAAAACTAACTTGTAATGATAAAGTATTAAAGTAAACAAGATACTAAAAATAAACATGAATACTTATCTTTTGTTTTTGTGTGGGGAGGCTTCACAGACTCCACCATTTGCTATCTTTCTTCCGATCAACTATCTTCAACTTAAAGTACATAATCCTTAATTTCTGCTAAAGCTTTCTTTGAGGGAGGAGATTCCTCTTCCTCTGCCACATGTGCTTGATACCTTCTTTTCCCTTTTCCTTGAGGACAGTCATAAGAAAAGTGTCCCAACTTTTGACAGTTGTAGCATCTGATCTTTGAAACATCTTTCTTCTTGTCTGGAACTCTTACGGAGTTAGCTTCTTTATTGTTCTTCCTGAAGGAACTTCTTTTGTTCTTTTGAGTTGTAAGAGCTTCCTCTTCATCAACAATTAATCTCTTCTGTTGGTCTACAAGTCTAGATTCTTTGTGTGTGCAATCTGCCCATAACTTATCAAACTTGGGTAACTTGCTTCTTGCACACACTCCTTGTACAAAAGGAATCCAAAATGTTGGAAACTCATTTAGGGTTGTGGTTACAAGTTCTTTTTCACTAATGACATCTCTAATAGCTGCAAGTTGATCTCTGATCTGAGAAACTCTCATAAGATAGAATGTGACAGATTTTGAGTTGTCCATCTTCATATTATGAAATTGATTTCTTAAGGTAAGATTCCGGCTAATGTCTTTGCTTTCATATAACTTGTTGAGTGCTTCATACATTTCCCTTGCTGTCTGTAGTTCGGATATATGAGGGATCAAGTGATCCTTTATTGAATCTGGCACGATTCTCTTTGCTTTCTTTTCATTCTTCTTATGCTTGATCTTTTGATCTTCTTCCTCTGGTTCTAGTACACCCACTGTAACATGTTCTAGGAGATCATTCTCATCTAGAATCATTTGCAACCTATGCTTCCAAGATCTGAAGTTTCTAGATCCTTCCAGCCTGTCTTCTACCCTCATGCTAGTAGCCATTCTTTCTTGTAGAAGAAACCCTAGCCCTCCGGGCTATAGAAATAATAAAAAAATCAAATTACTTGGATCTGAAAACTGAACTCACCAAAAGATGCGTCGGACTGAGGCGAGTAGCTTGGTGTGTTTAGATTTCAGAAAATCCAACTTTTACCCCTCCAAACTTGATCTGCGGATTTCTGGACTCGTGCTTCTGGTTTTCTGGTACTTCTGGTACACTGGTACACTGGTACTTCTGGTTTTCTAGTACTTTGTGAAAACTAGGGTTTCACTTTTCGAGAGATCTAGCCATTGAAAAAGTGCGCTGAGGATGCCAAAATGTTCCTTGAGGTAGGGCACACCTTTCTAGATGGATTTGAGGCTGAAAACCTTCTTTAATAAAAAACCCTAATTTTCATGTACGGCAACAGTGACGTTTTTCTTTTTCCTGTGAAAGATACTCTCTTCAACTTAGCTCTGATACCATGTTAAAGTTTAAGCTATTATTAGGTTACCTTTCTATTTACTAGATAACAATAGCATAGACAGGATCACTGAGAGAAACACAATCACAAGAGTACACAAGTATTTATCCTGGGAAACCCTCAAGGGGAAGAAAACCCAGCAAAACTTCCTTAATATAGATAGCCAATACAATGCCAAGATAATGAACCAAACAACACATAAATTCCTCTCCCAAGGATGTGCCTCTCTCTCTCTTCCTTCTTCCGGCAACTGGTAACTGTAGCTTCCTTCAATACTTGCGCACTAGATGAGTGAGTTGAGTGTGTGTCCAAATGAGGCATTGGCCTCTCTTATTTATACAATCTGGCAGGTGTTGAACATGTGTCTTTTCACTGGCAGGGCCAACTTCTCATTCTGGGTGGTTATAACCACTTTAATATATTCTGGGGCCGTCTTTTCATTTAGCCTATTACAATTAGGGTTTGACCAATCCACAAAAGGGGATTTGGTCAATTACAATGCCCGACATGATCAATCCACAAAAGGGAATTGATCTAATCAATAATAAATATATTTTATCTTTATCCACAAAAGGGGATAAGAATATTCTTTGCAATTACACAATATTTTAACAATGGGCACACCCAACTCATGGGCTTCCTCACCCCACACAGGGGCACACAACGTTCCTTCTCCGTCTCAGAGAGGAACCACACACCCAGCTCATGGGCACACCCAACTCATGGGCTTTCTCTCAAGCCGTCTTACTCAGTCTGTGTCCTGGAGGATGTCTCACGCAGCTGTAATCATCAACAAATAAGGCCTATTTAATAAATGTGACCAAGTCAATGTAAGAATACCTAACAGAAGCTTCCGCTTCTAGAAGGATCTTCCTCTAGAATGATCTTTAGAATATAGAATTAGTATAAATAAGAGTAGGAGGCATGAGAAGTCTTTGTCTTGAAAATTATTTTCATAGAGCTCTGCTCTGTTAGAGATTGCCCCCTAGAAAAGGCAAGTGAACATTGCTTTCTCTGAATAAAGGTATCATTTTTGGTGTTGCTCTTCTCAATATTTTGTTGTTCCATTGATATATGTTGAATATTCTTGCTTTTGCATATTATATTACATCTGGTACCTTACAAGTGGTATCAGAGCACTTTCCTTGGCAAGAATTGTGGGTTAAATTTTTTTCAGGATAGAGACATGTTCTGGCATCTTAAAAGTACAGTGATTTGTCGTTCAGCACATAAATCCGCAGTCAAGGAAGCATACACGCAGAAAATACAATAAGTTTTTAAGCTCACATTGTTGGACACCCTTGTAACACCTGTTGGTACCCCGTCGAGTGGTAGCACATTAGACAACACCTATATACAAACTGGCCTAGGTATCCTAAAACCCGCTATAAATCAATCGATCGGTCGCCTAACTGTTATAGTGCCATAGAGAACGCTCAGGAAGATACTCTCTAGTACCTGGGTAATCAGGTAGTACGACTAAGGGTACGATCTAGCCTCCTTAGTTGGTGCCCTAAGATATTGGGCTGAGTACTACTTCGACCCCGCATGTATATCAGAGAGCTATAGCATAGGGCAAACCCTTGTCTGTAAGAACCCTAAAAAACCCCAACCCTTGGGACGGACATAGAACAAACAAGGAACAGATAAGATCTATTGTCATACAACCTTGCCTCCTGCATTCTAGTTGCGAAATTACTACACATTTTTTCCTGTTAAGAATTTGGGCATTTCGCCACTGTAGTATTATTCAGATCGGAGTATAACTCCGTACGAGAATAAAAAAAAAGCATGCCCACAACCTTATTATCTCATTGGTCTCCTCTTTTCGTCTTGATCGCAGTGATACCTATCATTTTTAATCTTCTTTTTCCTGTGGTCCCGACCCCCTTCCCGGCACCCTTATTTGGGACCTATCCCATTGGATTCCCCTTCTCGCACTGATCGCAGTAGTATATATCACTTGCAAGCTTCCTTTTTCGGTGGACTCGCTTGCCCTTTTCAGACACCCTTCTTTCCCAACTCTTCCTGTGTTTCCCCTTCACCATGGCCAACACCCACAACCAAGAACTTGAAACTGCATCAATACCCACATAAATGCCAAAATGGACTGTTATCCCCTAGCCTAGGGATAACTAAGGAGATTATGTCTCGAGGCCCACAGGTCCTAGACATGGAGTACCGAGAGCCATATTGACTTGAGCCTGGCCCTGGAAGGCCCATCCTTCTTCTTCTTCAGTGCCTCCACCTTGTCAGCAGCAGCAGCATCCATCCCATCGGCCTGGTCCTTCAACAGCAGTGGGTCTTGCTCCATGAGTTAATGAGTCTAGGTATCATGGTATGTGTCACTCTAATTCTCAAAACATTTGTATATGTGCATTTAATTCTTTTTACTTCTAACGTGTGCTTGGACCTTGTGCCTTTCCACTTGTCCACACCTGGGGGGAATGACAGGATGCCCTAGTAAGTTGGTTCCCATAGGGTTTGAGTTGCCACTGGGGGGGTTCATGAAAGGTCATCGTCTGTTCCCACCATACTTACCACTTTTCATCTTTTTTCCTCTCATCCATCCCATACATTGGTTCGGGCATTGGGTTTGCCAAGCTAGCAAAGGGTTGTACCTTACCTTGTGGGAAGAAGGAGCTAAAGGCCCAAAGGGTAAAAGTAGTTGGAAAAAGATAAAAGCCAAAATAGCAAAACCTTCAGATGCTTCGCCTAGGGATCCCTAAGAAAGCAATAAAGGGCTTCTCAGCAAGAAACAGAGGGACCCATAAAATAATAAAATCAAGACCTAGTTGGAGGATAGGGGGTCTCATCACGAGCCAGCCTATTAGGTCCATGGGCATGTAGCGGTATGACACTACCATTCAGCTAGTCACCACGCCAGGGTAGTGGCTCTTGGTGGCATAGCCAAGAGAAAGGGGGTCTCATCACGAGCCAACCTTCTCATCTCCATGAAATGCTTGTGGGTAACATTGTCACTACTGGTCACCACGCCAGGGCAGTGTCCCCTAACTAGTCTCTTGAAAGAAAAAGCAATAAGATAAAAAGATAAAAGGCATGAATGGGCTTGGAAACATTTGCGTCCATGACAATGTGCAGCTCACCCTCTTCGGAGGCACCCACAGGTAAGCCATACATTCCCCTGTCATCATTGAACCCATTGCTCAGACATCCCCTACCACCTCACCCACTTACATGTCCTGGATTTGTCTTCACCCGGAAACATCCCACATCCAATGAGGACTAGCCCAATAGGACATCCTAACATACCCTCCAAACCTGGTTTGTAGAATAGCATAACGCCTTTGAGCACTTGTCTGGGAAAGGGGGTTTTATGCACATGTTTAAATAACTTGATTATTAGATGTGATTGACATTGCTATGATCCCTGTGACTTATGAGCCCATGGAGGGCGTATTTATTGTTGTTGCAGGGCCACACCCGACAGACAGGTACACATGGGGAGATGATTAGTTCAGACCTCCATAGGGCTAAAATCCCACCAGATGGATGTTGAGACCCCAGCCAGGGGGAGAGATAGATCAGAGGTTTGCACTGGAGAGAGAGGAGGACGTTCCACCAGAGACAACCTAGCAGGCCTGGACCCAGGGGGTCCTTGCCCTTCTCACTATGATGTAGGCCTTGGAAGGCCCATGATGTCACCCATGCGACCCATGACATCACCCATCGTTTTGGACACTTTGGAGGCAATTGTTGGCAATCCAGAGGCCCTAGGAGGCCTAATGTTTTGCTCTTGGAGGCCAACATTGCCCTAAGAAGGCCTAACATCACCCTAAAAGGGCATGACGTCACCTTTTCTACTTGATTTAGGGTTTATTTATGTCATTTAATGTAAAAACTGGATATTACATGTAAACTAGCCATGTCGACCTTTTTGACCTAATTCTGGTCATTTAAACTGTATAAATAAGGGTTTTTTCCCTTGTATTTTTCATCATCTTTCACTCACACTTGGTGAGGGCTGAAATTGGCACTCTACTTAGGGTTTATTGGCTGAAAATTTAGGCGCACTTATTGAAGGAGGCTAATTTTGGACTATTTTGGCAATTTTCTTGGTAGAAGTGTTCAACTAGGGTATTTGCTTGATGATTCTTGATGTATGTAAGTAAGATTTCAGCAATTCTTCTTAATTGAATGGTTATGGTTATGGTTATCTTGCATTTACATTAATATTATGAAATTGCTAGCTTAAAACCCTAGGAAGCCAAGCACATGTTATTGTCCTTGCTTTAAGAGCTTTTACCTAGTAGATGTTGCCAAGAAGCCAATTTTTCTTGAAGCTTTTTCTAAGGGCCTTGCCATTGCAACACCCTAGCACTTTTGCTTCATCTGATCCATCATTTGCTTCATCTTTGAGCTAAAGAAGCAGGAAAATTACTAGGGCCTGTTATCGCACAATTTGTACTTGGAAGTAAAGGATAGGTGAAAGAAAGGAAAACTGGCGAAACTGAGACTATCCTACCACTGTCACCTCGATAGGATAGCTCTTTCTGTTTAGGGTGGTAAGCCCAGGGGAGACGTCCCCAATGACCTAGGGTTTTGAGAAGGCAAAGGCTCAAGGGGAGACGTCCCCGATGACCTGGGGTTTTGAGAAGGCAAAGGCTTATGGCTAAGTAAAAGTTTCCCCCCTCACAAGTCACCACCGATCAGAAGGTCCGACTAAACAGCCAATAAAGATAATGATAACCAGAAGTGTACATGTCCGAGGCAAAGAAACAAGAAAACTATACATGCGCAAGGTCACTTGCTTGGTTAGTACTTCATATAATCAAGGACTTCTGATATAAAGCAATTGATAGACAATATCGATGAAGCAAGTCGATGATGTACAATAGCAATGATTACAATATATATCACTTCACAATAAATGCTAATGAAGCTTCACAATAAGCAATGGCAATTTATCATCAATGTAATAATACTAGAAGCAACGCCTTAGCCAATCATTCAATTCCTTTAAAGACACAATAAATGTTGCATGGATATGTTTATAGGACAAATGGATGACAGCAGCAATAGGGTTAGTAATTATTAGTCTAAAGCTAGGGTTAGAAGGATTAGTAGTTGTTCAAAGTATTGGATGTGTGTATGATCAAGGTACTCAAACATAGAAGGTCTAGATCAGTGCGTTATTAGGGCAAATGGAGTCAAAATAGTTACAAATGTTTAAGGGCCGAAAAGATAGTGATAGGGCTAAAGACAAGAGGGATATGATGGTTGAAGTGTTGCTAAGGCAAGGCTTCAACCTATAAACCCTAGGGGAGACGACTCACTAAGGTGTAGTAAACCTAGGCCTTAGTGCGTCTTTCTCCTTCTCTAGCTCAAAAGACAAGTTAAAACGGCTAGCTTGAGCAATAAATGGTAGGGCTAAAGACAAGAGAGTTTGATGATGAAGTGTTGCTAAGGCAAGGCTTCATCAATCAAACCCTAGGGAAAAACGGCTCACTAAAGTGTAGAAACCCTAGGCCTTAGTGCGTTTTCCTCCTTCTTTAGCTCAATGACAAGTAAAAAATAGCTAGCTTGAAGAGTAAAAGATAGAGTGTTGCTATGGCAAGGCTCTAAGATCAATCTTCAGCAAAATAAATGGCTGCTAGCATAACTTAGTAGGGACATGAAACAAGGACACCAACATGTGCTTGTCCCCTAGGGTTTAATCCAGCAAATTATAATAACAAAATGCAAGTAAAAAATACCATAACCATTCAACAAAGAAGGATTGCAGAAATTCACTTACATCCACCAAGCATTCATATAGCCAAACCCTAGTTGTAAACCTTCCACCAAGAAAATGCCAAAAAGCCAAGAAAAAGCCTCATTCAACAAGTGCGCATCAAAATTTCAGCCAAAACCCTAAAGGAGGGCGCAAATTTCAGACCTCAATAAGTGTGAGTGAAAGATGATGATTAAAATGAGAGTTTTAGCTCTCTACTTATACAATACCAAGTGACCTTAATAAAATTTAGATCACCAAAAGGCCGACAAGGCCAAAATACCAAATAATATTGTTTTACATTAAATGTCATAAATTAAACCCTAATCAAGCAAAGTGAACACGTCATGCCCTCTCTAGGGTGACGTTATCCCTTTTTAGGGCAGCATTAGCCTCCTAGAGCAAAACGTTAGCCCTCCTTAGGCATCTCCAAGCTGTCACACGTGCCACAACTGCCATAAATACCTCCCCAAAACGTCCATAATGCTGGATGACGTCATGGGCCTTCCAAGGCCAACGTTCCAGTGGAGAGGGCACAACCCCCCTAGGTAAGGCTCTGCCAGGGTGCCTCTGTGGAACATGCTCCTCTTTTCTGGTGCAAACCCCTCTGTCCTGTCTCTGACCCCTGCTGGGGTCTCAGCATCCATCTGGTGGGATCTTCAGCCGCATGGAGGTCTGAACTAATCATCTCCCCGTGTGTACCTGTCCAATATGGTACCTGTCCATCGGGTATGATCCTGCACATCAACAGATACGCCCTCCATGGGCTCATAAGTCACAGGGATCATAGCAATGTCAATCACATCCAATCATCAATTTTATCAAACATGTGCATAAAACCCCTTTTACCCAGTCAAGTGCTCAAAGACATTATACAAATCTGCAAGGCAAGTTTGGAGGAAGTGGCAGGGCGTCCTATCGGGCTAGTGTCCACTGGAAAAGGGATGTTTCCGGAAGAGATCAAATCCAAGTCATGTTAATGGGTGAGGTGGATAAGGGATGTCTTGACAAGGGGTGCAGTGATAGCAAGGAAATGAAAGGCTTACCTGTGGGTGCCTTTGTAGAAGGCGAGTTGCACGTGTCCTGGATGCCAATGTTTCCAAGCCCATTCATGCCTCTTATTCTTATTTATTTATTGTTTTTTCTTTCAAGAAGCTAATCAGGGGACACTGCCCTGGCGTGGTGACCAGTGGTGGCAATGTTACCCACAAGCACTTTCACAGAAATGAGAAGGTTGGCTCGTGATGAGACCCCCTTTCTCTTAGCTATGCCACCAAGAGCCACTACCCTGGCGTGGTAACCAGTTGCGAATAGTGTCATACCGCTAGGTGCCCATGGACCTAATAGGCTAGCTCGTGATGAGACCCCCTATCCGCTGACTAGGTCTTGTTTTATTATTTTTATGGGTCCCTCTTGTTTCTTGCTGAGAGGCTTTTTACTACTTTCTCGGGGATCCCTGGGCGAAGCATCTCGAGGTTTTATTTTTAGGCTTTTATCTTTTTCCAACTGCTTTTACCTTCTGGGCCTTTAGCCCCTTCTTCCCACAAGGCAAGGTGCAACCCTTAAATGATTGGCCAACCCAATGCCCCGACCAATGTAATGGGATGGATGAACGGGAAGTAAGATGGAAAGTGGTAAGTATGACGGGAGCGGATGATGACTCTTTAGAAATCCCCCCAGTGGCAACTCAAAACCTATGGGCACAAGCTTACTAGGGCATCCTATCATTCCCCCCAGACATGGTCAAGTGGATGAGTATAAGATCCAAGCACCCGTTAGAAACAAAAAGAACTAAATGCACATATTCAAAGGTTTTGAGGATCAAAGTGACACATACCATGATACCCGGACTCATTACCTCATGGAGCAAGATCCATCTCTGCTACAAGACCAAACCGAGGTGATGGATGTTGTTGTTGTTGACAAAGTGGAGGCGCTGAAAGGAAGAAAAGATGGGCCCTCCAGGGCCATGCTTAAGTTGACATGGCTCTCGGTACTCCATGTCTAGGACCTGTGGGCCTCGAGACATAATCTCCTTAGTTATCCCTAAAAGTGGGGGATAACAGGGCCTAGGGTTACCTACACCCTAGTAGTTATTTTCCCCCTAGGGTTTGGTAGTTGAAGCCTTGGGTTACCAACACTTCAACTATTAGCCTCCCTTGTCCTTAGCTCTTTTACTATCATCTTCTCCTTCAAGATTTGTTGCCACCTAATAGACTCCATTTTCCCTAAAGGCACTAATCTAAGACTTGCCATTGAGTGATTGACACAAAATAACTATCAAAACCTATACTTTAAGCCTTCTACTAACCACTTCTAACATTAGAATAGCCTAATCTACTAACTTTGTTGTTGTTGTTACTAACGTAAGCTACAGCCATACTTTGCAGCACTAAAAGCATTTAAAAGCAATTGAAAAAAGTTGATTAATGCATTGCCTTACTTGCTTCTGACAAATGCTAGTATTTTGATGTTAATAAGTGATTATTCTTGGTAATTTTGAAGCTATATTAAGGCACTTATTGTGAAGTTATTGTCTTTTAAATATTGCTGCTACAAATTTCTGTTTACTTCGCCAATATATCAGCCATTGGTTTTATTGATGAAGTCCGCGGTCTTATGGAGTACTAACAGCAAGTTGTACTTGCAAAAGACATATTTTCTTGTTGCTTTGTTCCGGGCAGGTACATCTTGATATTTCACTACTTCAATGGTTAAAACCCCGGACTTTCTGATCAGTGGTGACTTGTAAGAGGGGACCTTTTAACCTTGCCTTCTCAAACCCCCAGGTCATTGGGGACGTCTCCCCTGGGCCATCAACCCTAAATAGAAAGAGGCATCTTATTGAGGTGACAATGATAGGATAACCTCCAGTTACACCAATTTGCTTTCCATTAACCTTTCCTTTGATCAAAGTACAAATTGCGCGATAACATGGACTACATGAAAGGGAAACTGAAGAAGGACATCAATTCCCACCTTGCCAGCCAGCTTGCATCCCACCTTGATTCTCAAGTTGACTCCTTTGCAGCCAAGGTCCTGGAAAAACTACCATTTCCTGCAGTCCAAACCTCATCTGAACAACCTTCTAGCTCGGAAGGTACGGCTTCCTCCAATTCCCAACCTTTTCAGTCCAACTCCTTTCATTGTGATATGCGTCTTCCACGAGTGGAGGTGAACAAATTTCATGGCTCAGATCCCACTGGTTGGGTCACTCAAATGGAACATTACAACTCCTTGCATGGCTTCACTGATGACTTGGCCAAACTTCGTTGCGGTGTCCTCTATCCGGATCCTGAACGTTGGCAATGGTGGCAATAGTGTAAAAAATCACGCCAAGGATATGTTGCTTAGACACAGTTTGTGGCTAAACGTTATGAACGCTTTGACACTAACACACACTCCCTGAGCCGTTTGACCAAATTGAAATAGTCTAGTACCATGGAAGAGTTTATCGTCGCATTTGAGCAATTGGCTTTTAGAATAGAGGACATGTCTGATACCTTTTTCCGGGAATGCTTTATCAGTGGCCTCAAGGATGAAATCTAAGCCCAGGTCCTCATGACTCGCCCCTAGACTTGCTTGTTAGCTACTCAATGTGCCAAGGAAGCACAAGTAGTTTTTTCCCAGCACTGCAAACCCTATTTTCTTCCTCGCCCTCGCCCTCCCAATCCTACCCCTCATCCCACCCCTCTCAAGATCCAGAAATTAACTCAGGCAGAATTGTTGAACGCCAACTCAAGGGTCTTTGCTATAATTGTGATGAAAAATATTTTCCGGGGCACATGTAAGGAACAGAAGTTGTTTATGGCCATCTTTGAGGATGTGTGTGATGAAGAGGTAGAGGCTCCTCCTATGGCAGAGCTACCTGAGCCAACTAATCGCACTCCACCATCTAATCCACCAAAAGTTTAAATGATCATTTCATTGAATGCCCTCACTAGCTTCTCTGCTCCCCAAACTCTCAAGCTAATTGGCTACATTAAAAATCAGAAGGTCATCATCCTAATTGATAGTGGCAGCACCCATAATTTTATTCATCGTCGCATTGCTCAAGAAACCAATTATTATATCCGTTTCGTCGACAATTTTCCAATCATGATTGCCAATAGCGGTTCCATGAAATGTGGGGGGGGCATTGTGAAAATGTAATATTCCCAACCAGATATGATTGGAACATTGAGTTTTTATTGTGTTTTATGTGTTTTCTGGTTGTGGCATTTTGTCAAACATGTTATCGCACGGTTTGTAGGAAAGGTTTAAGGAGCTTGAGTCAAGGTTTGAAACCGGCGTAACAGGAGCTTCCCCACCCACTGTCACCTCGATGGGGAGCTCTTTCTATTTAGGAGGGCTAGTCCAAGGGAGACGTCCCTATGTAATCTGGGTTTAAGAAGGGCTAAGGATAATGGATCAAGATAGTGGGTTCCCTTTATCAGATTACAACCAAGTATGAGATAGTCAAGGAGAAAGATCCACTGGTGATGCACCTGTTTGCGAGACAAGACAAAGAAACTAGAAAATGTGCTTTGCAGTGGGTTAGTACTTCATAATCAATGACTATCTTCGAATGTATATATGAGCAATAAATAGATATAATTATTGACGAAGTCAATGATTATCAAACAAAGACAAAATCACTTCTTCAATAAGTACATCAAGAGATAAGAGCATTAAATGTTCACAATTTAAACCTTGTATTATATATCAATGCAATAAATATCTCAAAATAGCTCACGTATATAATACTGCTGCGTCACCTATACTGTTGCTACCATAGATATGACGTCAAGCATTAATGAGAAAGACAATGAGTAAAACGTTTTATCAATTTAGCTTACAGATGCAACTAATAACTCAATGTCTTATCATGATAGGTGAAATAAGTCACAACGTTACAGGCCAAGCAAAAGATCTAAAAGGTGTGACGTCACCTATATAAGTTTGTTGCAGTCACTATGACGTCAGCCTTATCAACAAGTCAATTTGAAAGGGAAAGAGCACAACGTTTTACCAAACAATCTTACAATGTATTCAAAAGCTCAAAACCAATCAAGAGAAGGTGACAAAGTCAAAACGTTTTCATCAAAACAAGAGATCAAGCAAGGTATGACGTCACCTATATAAGACTTGTTGCAGTTTTAGGGTTAGCTAGCCAAGAAGTGACGTTTTGTCATATTCAACCAATGAAAACTCGCAAAACTTCTATGGCTATGATAAGGAGACTAGGCCGCACCTTTTTATCCAAGCACAAGTTGAAAATAGCAGGACGTCACCTTATTAGGGTTAGTTTTAAAACTAGCTAGGGTTAGACGCTAGGTTAGTTAGGGTTGCAATTTAAAGGTAGTTTTTAAAGAGTTTAAGGCATAACAAGCTCAAGAAAGAGTTTCTAGACTAGTGCCTTGGGTTAATGGAGTCAACTTGAAGTGAGACTAATGGTTTAGGAAGGACTTAAACTCAAGGACAAGAGAGTTAGGGTTTGATGGTGTTGCTATGGCAAGGCCACCAACCCTAAACCCTAAGAAGGAAAGACTTACCTAAGTGTAGCTAAAGCTAGGCCTAGAACTTTCACTTCTCTCCTTAAGACTTCCTTGGCAAAACAGCTAGCTTAGAAGCATAAACCTATGGCTGAAAAGTGTTGCTATGGCAAGGCTTTTCAAAACCCTAGAAGTAAACCCTAGGTGTAAATTCAATTAGGCCTAGGACGCCTTCTTTCTTCAATTTATGCTTAAAACTAGCTCAAGACAAGAGATGGCTAGTGTAGCTATGGCTAGGCT